>CAJNIZ010044576.1:0-49345 GCA_905231905.1 Symbiodinium pilosum | reverse complement strand
CGAGTATTGACGGTTGCTCATATGATACTTGAAACGCAACAAACGGTAAAATTATGGTCCAGCCCTAAACTTTAAAATTCCTAAGCCTTCTTGAAGTGGCCAAATGGCCATGGGTATGTTGCAGATGTTCTTAAGCCAGTCAACCCTATATGAGCTGTAGTAGGAAATCCTTAACTGGGGGTGTATGGGGGATGAGAAAGGGGACTATTCTAGGGCATATTAAGGCGGATTCTAGGAGTTGAGACTATTGCTCGTCGACGCCCTAAACCCAGAACCCATTTCTAGCATCTACCTGCACCATGTTATCTAGTTCTTTTGGGAGTTCTTATGGCTTTTGGGTTAGGTTAGGACCTGAGAACATGCACGCTGAAGTCACTGGAGTTCAGCTTCCCGATGCCCTAAACCCTCAGCCCTAACCCATAAACCCTAAACCCTCAACCCCAAGCCCTAAACCCTGAAGCCTAAACCCTAAGCGCTGAACCCTAAACCCTAATACCTAAGCCCTAAACCCTTTAAACCCTAAACTATTTAAACCCAAAGCCTTAAACCCTAGACCCTAAGCCCTCAACCCTAAAACCCCAAACCGTCCAAGAACGTTGCGCCAAAGCTGCGCGCGCTGCCCATCCACAACTTCGCGGGCTTTGAAGGATAAAGAGGTTGGGCTTACTGAAATCCTTTCAATACATGCAATAGCTCCATATGATCTATAGTCTAAAAATAACACCACATGAGCTATAGTCGAACCTCCTAAAAAGTGATTGATTATTTAGGGGGGTCCTTAGTAGGGACTATTTTCGGGACTACACTAGACTACAAGAGGGTTTAAGGTTTCGGGTGCCTATGTCAAAGTTGCATTCCTTAAAAAACATGAATATTGGCAGTCAGCAGCTGATACGTAATCTCAGTTTCCAGTTCATGTTCCGTGTTGATTTCGATTTGATTCTCCACTTCAATGGGGGCTATCAATATCCTCTCATTGTATGGCGGGTAGTCGGGGTTTTTTCTTCCCCAGCCTTCTACCCGAAAGCTCTAACCCTGAACCCTGCTCCAGACTTCTCTGAGAATCTAAAGAGTACAAGTCCCGATAGGCTAACTTGTACTACTTGGTGTTTCGGGTTGAGGATGATTGCTGGCAACCTGTTTGGGGCATCTGAACCCCGAACCCAAAACCCAAACTCTAAACTGCAAGCCCCAACCCTAAAACCTAAGCCCCAACTCCAAACCCTAAATCCGGAACCCTAAACCCTTAACCCTAAACCTGAAACCCCAAACCCTAAGCCCCCTAAAGACCCAGGTCTGGGTCACCAGCGAGGGAGACGCTAGCCACTCTGTGTGGCCTGTGACGAGGGCCTCATTTGACTACCCAGGAATTCCACAGCCCCTAAGGGGTTTAGGGTTAGGGTTGGCTTTAGGCTTAGGGTATAGGGTATGTAATGAATGAGAATGCGGTGAATCATGAGTGAAAACCTCAGTATATTTGAGGATAGATTCATTGTTTGAATGATTCCAGACCTTCTGGGTAGGGAAGTAATACATGAGAAAGACTAGTGTAATCCAATATGGATTGCGCAAAAGAATGTAGGTCATCGACCTGGGTTTGATTTGAATTTGTTCCTGGTCCCTAAGGGCCGAAGTACTTACACAAGTATGTAGAATAATTGCCTTTTGAGCTATTGCTAAAAGCTTTCGGCTATGGTTTTGCCTACTGTTGGTACAGTAGGCGTTAAACCCTAAACCCTAAAGTGTTCCTAGTTGGCACTTCGGGGGCTGCCAAAACTCGGGGTCCCATTTTGGTGGCTCTTGGCGATGAGAACTTGGGCTTTAGGGTTTAGGGGTTTTTAGGGTTTAGGGTTTGGGGGGTCATATGTGGCTTGACAACATTTCATGTCGGGATAGTTGAGGTCCAAGTTGGAATGACTGCATAAACGCCAGAACCACACCAAACCTTTGAAAGGATGGAATCTGAAACGTAGACCCTAACGGGCCAAAGAACTCTAAACGGCTTTTGGTACCTAAACCCTTACAGTTGGATGCCTGGACCCTACCATATTGAAATCCTCAACCCTACACCCTGGCTTCTACACTCTCGGGACTGTCCTGGATTTTGTGGGAAAGATATGGACTTGAGGGGTAAGGTTTAGGATTTCACCATGGCGGTCCCGGAACGTACCTAACGTATCATAATAACGTCCCCACATACCCATGAGTGCAATGTGGACGTAAACAATGCCGGGAAACAAGACATGTTGATGCTGTCGCGATGCTTGATCACTGCCATGTTTCACAGAACGACAAACCTAGAACTTTCACTGCTGTTGTTGTCTACTTGTGCACCGACTACTTGTCTTGCCGTTATTGTCAGTCTTCTCGTGACTGCTGATAGCAACATGTCTACACCACTCTAGGTACGACAAACCCTGACAAGTGGGGCGTTGCGCTCTCGGATCTGTAATAGTAACCCATGAAGCCCACACCGACGACAGCACCATTGCCAGGAATTTGAAAATCCTAAACCCTACACCCCTAAATCCCTAAACCCTAGCCTAAACCCTAAACCTGCACCCCTGAGCCCTAACTTGAGGCCGTAGCTATGGCGCTGTGCCACGCAGCGCCCCGTGCGCAGGCAGCAACCTCGAGCAAGTAACCGCGGTCTGAGGTTTGAGGTCTAGGGATTGAGGGACTAGGGATTTAGGGATTTAGGGTTTAGGGATTTAAGGCTTTAGGGTTTAGGGATTGGGGATTTAGGGCTTTAGGGTCTACGGATTTAGTGTTTAGGCTGAGGGTTTTAGGAATTTAGGGGTTTAAGCTCTAGGGATTGGAGGTTTAGGGATTTAGGGTTTAGGGATTGAGAGATCTAGGGTTTAGGGATGAAATTCGACTTGGTACTCGGAGCCCCAGAAAAGCAGATATTCATTGAACACACACACCGGCACACCACCCGCAACATGGGAAAACTCTTTTATAAAAAGCCTGATATATTGGCATAAATATCCATTGTTAGCTGTGCAGGGCGGGGGTGGGGGTTGCCTTAGTATGAAAGGATATGTTCCCAAGCCTCGACGTCGTCCAAACTAGGGATCCAAACCCCGAAAGATTCAGGATTCGAGGTTGAAGGTCTGGGGTTTGGGGAACAACCATGTCATCTTAAACTCTAAACCTCAACCCTAAACCCTATAAACCCTGAACGCTAAGCCTACGCACACAAAGGCTCAAAAACTGTCAAAAATGTTGTGGCTGGACGAAGCGAACCTGCCGTTCTTCCGGGTTTGAAGACTCTGAGGAGCTGATACTACAAACATCAGAACCACTGAGACAAATTCTCGAGGACACTTAACATAGGTGTTGTCGGCGGTGGACATCACCTGCCTCATATTCAAATAAAGTGGGTGGGAATAAACCCTAAACCCCACACCCTACACCCAAAACCCTGATATTTAAGTACTTGGACCTTTCCGGCAAGCTGCGTGGCCAGCTCATGAACGCTCTGATACCAGCCGGGTGGCCTCCCCCTAAATCCTGAACGTACTCAGGCTCGGTTTAGGGGTTAGCGTTCAGGCTTTAGAGTTTAGGATTGCGTGGCACTTAGGACCCCTACTAAGGCCTACCCTTTAAGTACCTATCACAGGAGTATAAAGGAATCCCAAAGGGCTAAGTGTCTAAGGTCCAAGGTAAGTCCCAAAGAGATAAGGTGAAGGATTCCCCGTAGCAGGCCCTATACCCCACAGTGTTCATGTAGCTATGTAATACATACTTGAGCCCCAAATTAAGTATATGGGAACCTTGAAGCCCTCTGGGCCCCAAGTATGTACGATATAGCTACATGGACCCTTTGGGCACCATCTCCATGACCACCCCTAAAAACCCTAAACCCTGAACTCGCCCCCAGCTAAACATGAATGAGCAAAAAGCGCCGCAGTCCATACGAAGTGGTATAGGAGCGGTGATAATGAAGGGTTTAGGGCTTACCGTTTAGCCAAAACTCTAGGGCTTAGGTTTAATTACTCTTGCAAGCACCTTTGCACCTCCGCACAATGCCATATGATAATGATGACGGTTTGCTGACCATGTTTGACCTGGTCTGGGACTTCCGTTTGCTGACGATCAGGCGCCGCATCATCAGCTGCTGGCCGCCAGCATCCGCCCAGAAGTTGCAGGATCGCCCGGCGTCGTCATGATGCGATCCAAACCGGGTCTTTATAATACTGAGAGCATACCGACGACGAACAGTCGAACGCATGAAAAACACCAGATTCACACCCCCATTCCACCTGGTGTCATCGAAGGCCTTGCCTTTTGGGCTGCGGATTCGCAGCCCGAATAGGTAGCCAGTGATGCCTCGCGCTTGGCAAAAGCATCGATATGCATCGATGTTATCGGCCTGGGCAGGTCCACCGGATATCTTTGCCTCGAAGTGCTGGTGGTCGGCAGCGTCTTCTTGCATCAAAACATACCGCGCTAAATGAGGGCCGGCAAAAAATTCGACTGGGTCGCTTTGGCCTTTTTCTTATTATACTCACGGTTGAACTGGAGGTACCGTAGCCCACCGCGGAGATCGCTCATGAGTGCACACCATGGTCCCGCCTGGCTGCAGACACCTTTTGCTGCAGGTTGCATACCGTGTGAAATACGAACAAGAGACAAATAGCTCGTCCGACATGTGTAAGCACAACCTGGACCAATCG
Source organism: Symbiodinium pilosum (assembly GCA_905231905.1). NCBI lineage: Eukaryota > Dinophyceae > Suessiales > Symbiodiniaceae > Symbiodinium > Symbiodinium pilosum. The sequence continues at coordinate 44,663 of CAJNIZ010044576.1, read as the reverse complement.
GAAGAAACGTAAACGTGCTGAGAAAGCTCAGCTCGTGCGAATCGGGCAAAAAAAATGTGAGCGGACAGGAGGATCATGTCAGGACGGACGTCGTTGCAACGATCGGAAATGTCAGCAATCGCATCTCAGTTGCTTGGCACAAGCCGCAATTTGAGCGCGCGCGCAAGCATCCCGGCTCGAAGGGAACAGTGGCGATGTCACGGCAGCAGAAGCAGATTCCGGCTCCCAGCCCTTTCACACGAACGTTGACCTCTACCTCATGAGTTGTACCGCAGCAGCATAGGGCCACAACAGTTAACACACGAGCTTCTCGCTAAACTCACCAACATTGCAATGTCATTGGGCAGTCACGCTACCTAGCGCATGCTATTGCGGACGGTGTTGCAGGCTGGGCTGGAAGCGTAACGCGATCTGCCAGCTTCGTGGCAACAAGTCAGGTTGTGCCCAGAGGCACTTTGCGCATGGAAACGCCCGGAAATCTCGACTTCCAAGCCGAAAAAGCAAGGCCTCAACCAACTGTTTCTTTATGCCGCCCGCGCAGCTGTGTTGAGAAAGGCATGCCATTCAGGGGCCGTCAACTCGGACAGCGCTTGTACGGACTGCCTGGGTCAGGTGCTTCAAACACTTACTTTCAAGCAACAGTTTTCCGACGAGTTCTTCACGCATGTTTAGGCATCCCCAATGCAACAGATGCATCATGTTTCAGTCCGTGACATCTGTCAGAATACCCACCGACCATTCTCCAGGCTAGAAGTAGTGCCAACGTGACGAAAGTTACCCAACGTTCCAGCAGTCAAACTCGCGACTCGCGCAGTTGCCAACTCAAAAGATGTTGCGTTGAGCTTCTCTGTTTTACGTGGTGAAAAAACCGACATTCCTTCAACTCACAAGAGACCTGGTCTGTTTAATGCGCACGGTATGAACAGCATGAACTTAAATACGTTTGCAGGCAGCAAGCACAGATTCGACTGCGTGCTGAGTTACATTCGGCCGCAAAGATATGCGACCAAACGCAGGGACGCAACACACTTCAATTCACGTTTTCCGAAAAGTAATGGAAACAATCAAAAGCCTGCATCGGTTATGCTATTAGTTGGAACGCTGCCTGGAGCTTAATTGAATACATGATATAAATAAAATTTTGCAAAGCTACAATGCCATCGCTCTGATTCGTCTCTTACAACCCGCCTGTACGTGGCGAGGTTTGTAATGTGAAGCACAACTTTAATGAGCTTAGCCGGACAAGCTCATGTCTGAGGTCAATGCAAACCCATGGCGCAACAATTGTCATCTGCGACCACCAAATTGGAATTGGCTGGGAGCAAAGTCTCCAATGAAGCCCACCTGCAATACTAAATCCCATCATCTTGGGAGGTAAGAATTAATCTCCATTGTTTCGTTTGGGAAAGCAATCACTTCTGAAAAAGGTGCCGAACACAACAACTAATCCATGCTGACTCGAAGTTGCCCTTGTTGTTGGCGGCACCGTTTTGTCTGCTCCCACGAGAGGTGGGACGACCCTGCGGAGGCTCCGCGTTATCAATGATGATGATGGTGATGATGCTGATGAAGAAGAAGGTGATGCTGCTGACGGCCATAAATGCAAAACCTTACACCTTAATCACACGTTGTCCAACAACAGCTACGCCCAAAACAACTTGGCGCCTGGCGGCTGCTGCATGCGCCAGCCAGTCAACACCTCCAACAGACTCATCACCTGGCCACTCAAATTAGAGTTTAGGGTTTAGGGGCTTAGCAGCTTTGCACGACTACCCCCGCTGGTACCCCCTACTGCTGAAGCATTAAGGTTAAGGGTACTTAGGGTCATGCAGGATTTTTAGGATCGACAGTTTTCCTTGATAGGGAACCCCGAAACCTTGAACTCTTTCCGTAGAAGTGTTGATCGTCTCAACTGGGTACCACAGGGGCCTGAACTATAGACTATATGGTTTTGAGGTCTGTTCGAGGTTTCCTAAACCATACTTCTAGAAGGCATCAAGGACCATGCGCTCGGAAATTGTTCAAGCCATTGTAAGACAACATGAAGACGCATGCGTTGCCTCATGTGGATTGTGTAAGGTTCAGGGATGAGGGTGTAAGGTCCAAGGTAACCTTAAACCCTAAAACCCCTCAACCCCAAACCCTAACCCCTAAACCCCTAAACCCCAACCCCTAACCCCTAAACCCCTACAAGCGTTCTAATTAATGGGAACGCCAAACAGGGAACCCCAAGATTATAGTAGGAATATGGTAGAATGCAAGGACCCCGGCAGGTATATTCATACTTTATTCTGTGGGTTCCCTGTCTGGGGTTCCCGGTAAAGTCCCTTTATACACTACAATGAGTGTTGGGTCACTCCCCCACCCAGTAATGGGTATCACAAGGGACTATCGTACGTATATTCAAGCCTTATTAGCTCCATATTAAGGTGCTATTGCTACAGGGGGGATTGGCCTACAATGAGTGTGGGAAGCTTACACAGAGGCACATGCTTTTTAGCTAGCGTCTTGTACAGCATGGTAACGCACGCGTTCATCAACAACACCAGTACTGATAATGAACACTGAACCCCATAAACCCTAAACCCTATAAACCCTAAACCCTGTGAACCCAAAAACCTAAACCGGTAAACCCTAAACCCAAAGCCCCAAATCCTAAACCCCTAGACCCTAAATCCCTTAACCATAAACCCTATGAACCCTACACCCGATAACCCCAAACCCTGAACCCTAAACCCTAAGCACTAAACCCTAAACCCTAAACCTTAAGCCTTATGCCCTATGAACCCTAAACTCTATAAACCCTCAACCCTAAGCCCCAAGCCCTACGAAGCCTAAACCCTAGGAACCCTAAACCCTGAACCCTAAGCACTAAACCCTAAACCTTAAGCCCTAGACCCTATGAACCCTAAACTTACTAAACCCTAAATCCTGAAGCCTAAGCCCTGAGCACTAAACCCTAAGCCCTATGAACCCTAAACCCTATAAACCCTGCACCGCGCTTTTCGGCTATGCCGGCGTCAGAGCAGATCTTCATGGACTCACAGGGATGAGGACATGGGGGGTGTTCTCCATGGGTTTACGCGGTTTAGGGCTTAGGGTTTAGGGCTGTAGGGTTTATATACGGTCTAGGGGCTTGGGGTTTAGGGCTTAAGTGGTTTGGGGTTTAGGATTTAGTGGGTCCGGATCAACTTGGAAAAATGCCCGTAACTGTGCCTATCCGTCGTGACTCCCACGCTGAGCCACCCCGTAACGCCTACTTGGGAGTACTGGCAGGATCTACAAATAAGTTATCCCCGGCCCCAAAAGTATGTAAAATCATGGACTTTATGGCTAGTATTGTGGGTTTATGGCTATTATTTTACATAATTGTGGGGTTCAGGTCCTCAGAATCTCGAGGGTCTGACTGCATCTTGGGGAATCGCCTCCCAAGGACGGTAACTCCTCTAGACCCATAACAGAAAGCTGATTGACATATGTCCTCAGGGCTACGCTATTGGACGGATTCATATCCTAAGGAGACGACGGATACCAGCTGAACCCGTCACCCCACTAATTCCTATGTATTGAAGGCGTTTGGTGCAGGCTAAGTCCAGAACAGTCATCAGCTCTTCTAAGTACGTTGCCCTGAAAGACGCTTTGGAAATACGGGGCGGGGGGGGGGGAGGGGGAGTATGAAAGGTCCCCGTAAAGGATCCCACACGAGCTACTTGTAGAAAATCCCATACAGGGAAGGGGGCGTAGATATGCGCAACACAGCTGCGCAGCTGAGGTGAACAAGGAAACATCTCTCATGAGTGGAAGCGCAACCTGATTGGAAACCCATTCTATGTGAGCCTTTGGAACCTTGGGATGGCTTTGGGCAAGCAGGCGTCTCACATCAGACGTCCCGTTGCAGGCGTCATTCAAGGCCCTATAACTCTAATGGCCGAGCTCCCCCCCCGCGTCGCTCCAAACCGCGATATCATGCCTCAGGCATGATGTCACAATCGCTGCGTGCATACAGCCCGCGGCTAGACTGTGGAACCTGGCCTCATCAGACTATGTATCCCAAAGGGTCCATGTAGGTATATGATATATGCTTAGGGCCCAAATGGGTTCCCATATACCTACTTTAAGGCCCAAGTATATCCCATATACCTACATGGACCCTTTGGGTATATAATACTCCCTGAGGGCCCGCAGTTGACTAGCTGAATCTGAATCACACACCCTAAGCCCTGAACCCTGAACCCTAGTTGTAATCCTAAGCGCTGAACCCTGAACCCTAATTGTATAAGGCTTGTGGGTTGAGAGATACTTGTTGGAAAGCTGCGGTTCAAGTTGTACTGGGACCCTCAAGGCAGCGCACACTCTGCTTCCGCAAGGCACTTGCACTGAAGCCTGTACAAACTCTATCCTTCAAGCCCTGAACCCTCAATCTGAAAATCCCCTAGCTCAGCTGTAGAAGCTCCATGAAGGCATCGAAGGAAAGTTCTCCCGAGCCACTTTCCTGTTCAGATACCGAAAGAGTTAAGTTCAGGGTCATGGGGTCGTACCCTTCCTCAGCTGGGTTGGGTTGCTGTTCAGGAACTCAAGTTAAGTTCCATCAGATGGGTATGTACTAAATAAAATATTAGGAGGTTAGACCCCAAACCCTACACCCTATAATCGGGGAGTTATTAAGGGGGATGCTAGGAGTTTAGAACCTAAACCCAGGACCCTATACTAGGGAGGGGGGTTTCCTGACATTAGTAACGTAATTTAAATCCCTTAACAGCAACCAAGCCTGATTCGTAGCCTCCCAGTATAGGGTCCTGGGTTTAGGTTCTAAACTCCTAGCATCCCCCTTAATAACTCCCCGAGTATAGGGTGTAGGGTTTGGGGTCTAACCTCCTAATATCCTCCTGAATAACCGCTATAAGAGTCCCTATATAATCCCCTATATAACACAGCTTGAAGGAGTTCAGACTTTAGCTCATGTTAGCTTGTGGAGGGTAGGTTTGGGTTGGGCTTTGAAGTTTGACTGGGGGCTTAGGGTTTAGGGTTTAGAGTGAGCCATAAATAGTTCACTCTGCTTAGCATGAACTAGACAGGACATGTACGCTTAAGATACTTGCGCACACCCAGTAAAGAGAACCAGCACCTCACATTAAAGCTAGATGTATACCAGGTTACTCCTAACACACTCACAAGACTGTTACTTTACATGCAGTTTGAGTTCGGCGAGTCGTAACAATCTCCCTATACCTCAGTCCCTCGTCACACTCCTAGCTCGGCTTAATTCTTGCTAGGCCTTAGCATTTATGGCTTAGGGTTAACAGTTAATTATAACACACCAGAAAAATACGGAGAGTGGAGGAAGTCTTTCCCCATACCAGATATGGGGCTTTCCAAAGGTTGGGGGTCCCTGTTTGGGCGGTCGGAAGGACATTTCTTGTTGTCCTGGCAAGAGCGGGAACCATCATGCTTATAGATGCATCCCAAGTAGCGCACCATTCCCTAATCAACTGTTCTTAGTCCACATGCAACCTTAGCCTCACTTAGCTTGGCAGGCTCGGGTAGGGGGCAGGCATAGTGCGAACTAGGCCTAAACCGAACCGTGACATTCTGCGCCCTAAGCCCACATGAGCTGTAGTCAAAACTCCTACTAACCCCCCTAACAAGCCCTATACTACTCCCCTATATAATCCTTCTAGATAAGCCCTTTAAGGAGTTTAGACTAGAGCCCGCACGCTGCGAGCCCAACATGCGCTCAACTGTAAGTTAAAGGCTGACCGTAAGGCCACCCAAACCTTAAATCCTAAACCCTAAACCCTAAGCCCTAAACCCTATAAACCCTAAACCCTAAGCCCTAAACCTAAGCCCTAAACCCTATAAACCCGAAACCCTATACCCTGAACCCTATAAACCCAAGACCTTAAATCCTACACCCTATGGCTTGGCAGGACATCTTTGCAGGAAGTCGCATACTCCCATTTCCTGAGAATCTTGATGTTTCAACCTTGTGTAACCCTAAGTGTCCGGGTACTCTTAGGGTGTGAGGGTTTTAGGGTTGAAGGTTTATAGTAGATGCTTTGGGCCAAAATGGGTTCCTATATAGAAAATGTACCCCAAACCTCTAAACCTGAATACGCTGCAAGCTTCCCGCAGTATGACAGATGCGATGGATTCCCCAAATAGGCGGGCCCCAGATAGACCCTTAAACAACTATACTTAAACAACTATAGTCCTGTTTGTTGGGACCCCACAGAGGACCCCTAATTTGAGGACTACCATATAGGGTTTTGCAAGGTTTTCTTCATGTGTAGTCGGACCCTGAAGGTCACTCGTGCTTCTCTTGTAGCTGGCCGCTACGCTGCCCCGAACCCAAGTCAAAATCGAAACCTCAAAGCCTGAAACCTGGGCTGAAAAACCCTAAGCTGCCTAGACCTAACCCCAAACCCCGCAAAGTGTGTAGAATAATGATCTTCTGGGTTTAGGGTTTAGGGTTTAGGGTTTAGGGCTGTGTGCCATTTATTGCCTACACATGCTTTCCAGGTCCAGGTACGTCGCGCGCCCAAAATCTCGAATCCTCTACGGTAGTGAAGGGCTTTAATAAAAGCAGACCAAGCGAGGTTCCTCCACGGCTACCAGGAGGTCGTCGACGTGGTCCTGAAGGAGCTACATAAAACACCGCTGACCACATGCTTTGGGGTCTGAGTTTCAGGGTTTAGGTTTATCATTTAGGGACAGAACCTGCGTGAATCTTAAATCCTAAATTCCAAGTGCTGACCGTAGACACCTTGAAGTATGGTTTTATGTTACTCCGTACTTCCTGCCATGCAGGGCCTCGCATCCATGGGGCGCCGAAACGTGAAATTGACTTTTTGAATCTTTGGGATCATGCAGGTAGAGCCGGGCTATGTAATGTTGTCCGAAGAAGAATCCTGCGTGCTGCGCACTCAACCGTTAGACCATACCAGAGACACTGTCTGAGGCTTATGGCGGTTTCTCCAATTACGCCTGCTGCCAGAGCCTTGGCACTCGTGCGCTGCCCCTTGAACCTGAACGCAAAACTCTTAACCCCCAGACCCCCCCTAAGCCTAAAATGCCTATTCCCTAAAAAAATCCAAATTTCCAGACCCTGAACCACTTCCCAGAGAGGACTGCTACCCCTCTTCTTGAGAAATATATCTAGATCAAATGCTGGTACATGCGCCATAGATAGTCTACACTCCTAGTATCCCCCTTAATGATCCCCGTCGTAATTCCCTATAAAACCCCTTATATAACCCCTTTTAAGGAGCTTAGATTATGGCTGATGGTGGGATGGTCTTACAAGGAGGTGTTTGGGGCTCTCTTGGAACTCCCAAAACATGGGCCCCCTGAGCCCCACACCCCAAGTCCATAAAGCCCTAAACCCTCAACCCTACGCCCTAAACCCTCAATCCTAAGGCCCAATTCCACAACCCCTATAACCCCTAACCCCCTATGAGCCATAGTCTAAGCTCCTAGTATCCCCCTTAATATACCCCACAATACACCGCTATATAAATCCCTGTATATACCCCCTTTAAGTACCAGCGAACTTGAGACCCCCACCCCCGGCAAAAGCAGTTTCAAAAAAGGTTTGTAAACAGTTCCCTAAACCAAATCAAACGAAAAAACAATTTTGAACGAACTTGGTTTAAACAAAAAAAATTGTCAAAGAACCAAAAAGATGCTAACAAAATCCGATTCTAATCATAATTCCTCAAGTGGCTGAAAACTCAGAAGGTTTTGAAACTTTGAAAGGCTATGAACTCAGAGGTACCTCAATGAAAAGCCGGGGCATTACCCAAAGAATCTGAGCGATGTTTTAAAATCCCAAGGTCGGGGGTGGGGGTCTAAATTGGCTGGTGATTTACGGAGTTTAGACTATGGCTTATATTAACCCATACCTAAACCTTAAATATCCCTAATTCCTATGAATCCCCGCCTTGCGCTGTTGGGCCTTCCAGATGCCTTTCACGGCTTCGCCGTGAAGGATCTTGCGCAAATCGTCCTCTTTACTTACCATTGTTCGGGTTCAGGGGCTCGGGGGGTTTAAGCTTATTTAGTCGGGCTACAGGGAGGGTACAGGGTTTAGGGTATGCACTGAAGGGTCCAAGGACCCAACTACGTTGGTTTTTGGGTAGTTTGGAGCTACAGATCATCGCTATGTATGTGGGACCTTGATAGTACAGGGATAGTATTGGGAGGCCGGAGGCCTGGGGCGTTTAGACTCAGGTTTGGAGACGCTACTCCGTCCCAGTTGGGAGGAGGGGTGTGATCAGCTTTTTTGTCTATCCCTAGGGCCGCCAGTTACCTAAATAGTAGGTTACTGGGCTATGAAACAATAGGGTATACAGAACCTAGAACCCATTATGTGGGTAACTGGAGCCCTAGGGTATAAATTCCAGGGCAGGGGGCATGCGAGGTCGAGAGCGTGGAAAACGGGTTGAGAGGTGCGGGGAAAGGGGGGGGGGGGCTTGGCTGCGAAGGACCATACAGCTGCAGCATGTGCTGCCTTATTTCCTCATCATGTCCGAACATTGCATGCGTCTGCTCCTGGCTTAGCAGAGGACCCAGATCAGGGTCAGGAGTGAAATCCAAACGACATAATTCGTTCTCAGACATTCCAACTCCTTTCATGTGGCTCTCTTAGGAGACTCCAATAATAGAGATACTGCAGCTGGTTCTCATATGGATGAGGACTATCTTCATAATTTTGTCCAGTGGTGCAGAGATGATAGGACAAAGAGCTTCGGTCTCTGTCAATGATAGAAACACCCTACACCCTGAACCCTAAACCCTAGACCCTGAACCCTGAACCCTAAACCCCCCGAACCCTAAACCCTAAACTGCGACCATGCCTTCTTGCTTAATTTTCTCCAAACCCATATGTTGTTCCTTTACCTGACTCTCTCTTTTCTGGGTGAATTTACCTTAAGTCAAATGAGGGAAGCGTAGTATCATTTCAGGTATAGGTATATTCCGCAATTCATGGATATTGGGCTTCCAGGGTTTGGGCCACGCAGTCCAAGCGGATTCCTACCAATTACAAGCAGTTTCCTCCCTGTACAGAAAGACCTGCTTGCAGCCAGGTAAACCCTAAACCCTAAACCCTCAACCCTAAACCCTAAACTCGTGTATAGTTTGTCATTGCTTACAATTTGGTCCTGGGACCCTCAAATCCTCCCATATAAAGAGGTAGATAGATATCTTAAGATATAATACCGTCTGTATGCATATTATATGTGTGTATATATATATACACATGCACATTCCCCTATAACAGTACCTACCCTAAGGGTCCAAGGACCCAAATAATAGGGTTTTAGGGCCCAAATACTTTCATATTAATGGTATTTGGGCCCTAAAATCCTATTATTTAGGTCCTTGGACCCTTAGGGCTATAAACCCCTTTACCCTAAACCCTGAACCCTAAACCCTAAACCCCTAAACCCCTTTAGAACTCACTTTTTGCTTCCTTGGACCCGCAAGGGAAAGGCACCGTCCTTGGAGATGCTTCCCGTGTTTGACTGGTCGAAGTCCTGTGGGAGCTGGGTCTACCTGGAGGTTTAGGGTTTAGGGTTTGGGGTTTAGGGTTTAGGGCTTAGGGTTTAGGAGGTTAAGCTCAGGACATATGAGCCCTGGACCAAATTTGTAGTATATCCCTCAATAGGGTCTCCTATAGGTCCCCCCCAACCTAAATTTAGTCCGTAGCTCATAAATACCCTACACACAAACCCTAAACCCTAAACCATGGAAGAACTTACACCAGTACTAGAGGTCTCATATAAGTTCCCTTCATGTGGTGATATTACGTTCTAACTACCATTAATGGTCGGGGTGCAACGACCCTGAACCTTCCAGTGGGGCTTTAGCTCCCGGATGTGTGAAGCCAACACGTGCTCAGGGTTTAGAGTTCAGGCCCCCTGTTTCAAAATTTTGCTAAATCAAGGATTGCTTGGGGAATTAGGTGTACTTTCGGGGGGCCCCTATGTTAAGTCTTTTGGGGCCCCTTACTTAGGGAAACTACTAAGCGGTATCTAGGGCATGTTTAAGCCCTGTAGGCCTCATGTGCAGGGTGGGGAGTGTGGAGGTGAGCCTGGCCAAGGATGCTGTGATGATGTTCGGGCAAAGCCTAAACCATGCGCAATATCCTAGGTTCCCCAGTCAGCCCTTAATGCAGCTGGTAAGCCTAGATCCTGAACTCCAAATCTTGAATCCTAAGCTTGACCCTTTGAGGGTTTCCCGTATGACCACAATGAACAACACTTTGGGGTGGGGAGTGTGATGCCCTTCACTCTAGAAAGTCAACACGCGCGCTTCAAGTTTATCGTGTTTTAATTTCTTTTAGAAACTACGTTAGCTATGGATCTTGTGCCGTGACCTCATACTCCTTAGGGTTGTACGTCGTCGCGGGCGCTTCCAAAATATGCCTTTTCAATATTTAAGAAACTACGCTAGCTATGGATCTTGTGCCATGGCAGTTTGGTTTAGGTTCACACCCCAAAAAATGATATTACGCAAAAAAGCAGGGAGTTACTAGGCAACAGATGATGCCAGGTGATGGTTGAAACAGTTATCTAGGTGCCCCCCCCCCCCACTCCAGTAATAGTGACCATAAGGGATAACGGTGATTGTGTTAGCGTCTTGTCCTCCTGCTGTTTTCACGGTATTACAGGGTGGGAGGTCTACCTACAGAATTATAGGGAAACCCGTAGTAACCCTAGCCATACTCCGCGGCTTGCCAACACTACTCTTCTCAGGCTTCGTCCGTGACCTTGGAGGATCGGATCTAGAAAGTAAGTCTCCCTTGAGGTTATATAGAGTGTAGGATTTAGGGTCTATGCGTTTTAGGGGTTAGGGTTTAAGATCCCTTTAATTGTAGTTGCTTAGTAATAAGATGGGGGGTACCGTATTTGAGATTCCACGCTGTATGTACATCCTCCGACAGGTCTTGTGCAATGGCAGGACTCTATAACTCGGGAAAGAGGCAGGGACATCGGATCATGACGTTGAATGACAGAATGTATCCCGAGCGTAAGATCATCCCAAACAGGCCCTCCGCAAAACCCCCTGGGTACTGAATAGTCAGACTGCTGAACCCCAGTAGACTCCAGGCTTAATGCACGAGCCAGAACCCCACCAAACCCGTGCATCTGTCGCGAACGACATCCTTGGTCCTTTTTATCCCCTGAAACAATCCCGGGACCTTCGTGTAGCTGAGCTTTGTGTAAAGTTTCCCTACCGTTGCTGAGACTTCAGGTCCACTCCTAACTCCCTTCCCTATCATAAATACAGGGAGGGGCCTCCTAGTTACATAACTATACTTATAAGTCCTATAGCTGCGAGCTATGGAACTTATAGCCATATTTCTCCCAACTTATAACCCAACTTATATCTAGGGTGCCCCTCGCTGGTGGTGGGAACCCAGCTCAGCAAGCCAACGTTGGCCCGGTCTCCTGGAAGGTGGCCCACAAGAGGTCCCTTCGCTCCAGATACTTTGAGTCCATGACAGCAGCCTCAGGGTCAAGGGTTTTGAGTTTGGGCTTTAGGATTAAGGGTTCAGGGTTCAGGGTTTATGCTGTGCAAGTAGTGAGTAGTGGGGTTAAGGGTTAAAAGTTCAGGGTTCACGATCTGGAGCTACCTGGATCCTAAGCATCTTAGGGTTGCCCTTAACCACAAAGTGGGGGGCCTTGTGGGCGAAGATGAAAGGAGTTGCAGGCTTCGGGATTGAGGGCTTAGTGGCTTTGTATTCTCCACATAAAAAACCCTAATCCGCGAAGCTGTCCTCAATGCTGTGACGCTACAGGTGCCACTAGACACGGAAGACATGCTTCACGGTCGGGTGTAGGGTCAAGGTTTGCGGATGCAGAAATAGAAAATATTGGAACAACACTATTGCGTTAGCTCCTGTTTCTAAGAACACCCCCTTCTAACAGAAGCTCACCATGCAGCTTTAAAATTCCTATTTACGAAGGGATGTGGAAATTTCCATAGACGGGGGCGTTCAGGGTCCCAGTCTAGACCCTGAAATCTAAAATGGCCACCCAATTTTTCAGAACCCCTAAACGCAATGTATCCCTAAAGTATCCTTACATAACCCTATATAACTCTACAGAACCCCACGTATCCCCTAAAAAACTTTCCCTAAACCCTAAACCCTAAACCCTAAATCCTAACCCTAGACCCTACACCCTAAACCCTGAACCCTAAACCCTAAACCCTATAACCCTATAACCCTTAACCTCCTAACTCTAACAACAAGGTGCCAAGAACTCGCTGTAGTCGATCTCGCCAGAGCCGTCTGTATCGAGAGCCATGAAGGCCTCCCAACGGTTCAGGGTTTTAGGGTTTTTAGGGTTTAGGATTTTTAGGGTTTAGGGTTTAGGGTGAAGGGTTAAGGGTTAAGGGTTTAGGGGGTTTTGGGTTTGGGGTTTTAGGGTTTAGGGTTTAGGGTTTAAGGTTGGGTACTGCCCCCAGCCAGTAACAATCGATATTAGGGGTCCTATTAAGGGCTATATCGCCCTCTTATAATTATTATCCAACTGTTACTGAGGGGGGGCAGTACCCAAGGTTTAGGGTTCAATGTCTCAACATCACTTCAGAGGGCGCGCGGTTTTAGGTTTAGGGTGTAGGGTCTCAACATCAATTGAACACAGGGTACCCAAATGAGAGGGCTTTAAACGGGCTATAGGGCCGGGGCATAAATGGGGATGTGAAGGGACAAAGACGCTTTGAACGGTCAAAGTACCCAAATGGTGTGGATTTAGGTCCCAAGTACCATAATCTTAATGGCATTTGATGCTTCAATCCAGGTCAGCTAGTCTTCCAACAAGCGAATCCATGAACTCCTTTACATGTTCATGCTTGCGCCCTCCATCATACGGAAAAACTGCCACAGCTTCTGCAAATTCCACGACCACATGCACCCTAAAGCCCAAACCCCTAAACCTCGAGACTGCAAAGCTGTAAACCACAAATAACCATAAACCTAAACCTCCAACCTCCAACCTCCAACCCCTAATGTTGTAACCCTGAACCTCTACCTGAATACCAAACGTCGCACCAAACGTATGCCCCAAAGTTCATCAATGGAGCAAAGAAGGCTCTTATTCTGAATTAGGGTTTAGGGTGTAATTGGGGGGTTCAGACAGGCTAAAATGGCAACATGCCTCTTCCACCCATGCGGCGGTCTTGTCCCCATCCGCAAGCGAGAAGCCTAGCTTCCACTCCTCACAGACAAGCTCACGCGTTTGGATCGGAATGGAGGGTTTAGGGTTTGGAGGAATCGGTTACCCTGGGGGTCCAATCATCCAAATACCTGGGTTGTAGACACGAGAAACCATTGAGAACATGTGTTTGTGTGCTTACACCCTTGAATTACATTTGAGTCCTTGGACCTGATAGGTTCGACTAGCTATTCCAGGGTTAGGAGTGAGCTTATGTCGCCAGTTTTAACTAATTGAGCATGAATAGCACAAAACAACAAAAAAACTCTGAATTGAGGGTTGAGGGTTGTGGGTTTGATCAGACCGGGTACTGTTGACACCACAAATCCTGATAGTACCATACTTCCCAAGATTTACAGTACGTGGGTTCATGCAGGATTTCTAGTATCCACCTTATAGATCAAGGGTTTAGCGTCTGCAGGGATTGATTGTGGCCATAGATTGGTGGTCTGAAATTCGAGGTTGTCGCTAGGAGATGACCTAGAGGCCCTCTACCCGTTAGGGTTTGCCTCAATAGAATGTTTTTGGGCACCTCGGATCCTAAGGCTTATCATGGTTTATCCATTCTGGTGTTTATTAAGTGTTTATGGCAGCTGGACTTCAACAGTCTAGCAGAATCTGGCACTGTGGTCAGAAGCTCTGACTACAGCACCCTCTTGGACACGATATGGCCCATGGCTTTTATTTACCTCCACGCTCTACACCAAACATATGCACTCACCATTCTTCCGAAGGAATCCCTTATACACTGCCCAAAAGCCATGCAAGACCCAACTTGATATAAACCCCGCTTGAAAAACATGTTCTCTTGCATTTTCAGGCAGTTGTATCCGGTTGACATCTCCCGAGACCATCGAGTTTTCATTAGTTTTGGGGATTCCCATAGCCCCAATACAGACACCTTTCCTGATCATTGGGGCTCCTAGACAGGGGTCCGATTATCAGAAACCCCTACTAGCTGGAGACTTGCTCTTTGTGCTTAATGGTACAAGGTGGGGCCCCCTAGTTGTAAGTTGGGTTTTAAGTTGGCAAAAGTATGGTTACAAGTTCCAGAAATTGTAGCTACAGGACATATAAGTATACTTATGTAACCAGGGTGCCCCTGCTTGTAACGCGTAGAAGACGGCGCGCAACCAGAATACAAACCAGAACACGGCTTAGCATCTAGCAGGCAGGCGGAGGGCGAAGGACTCTTAAAATCTAGCCTAACGTACCACATGCCATGATCTTGATGCCCCCTCACTCCGGTTTATTTAGATTCAGGGGAAACTTTGAGGGGATAGGATAGGGTTGGGAGGTGGTACTGGAACCCATGACTGTTTCGAGGCATACTGAAGGATACCGGGACCTCTTAACATGGAGTCAAGAAAGCAGAGGATGCTGCGACGCTAAAAACAGTTCCTAATAAACCCCTAACCCTGAACCCTAAACCCTAGGCCTCCAACGAAATCGCGCCATCTCCATCAGAATCCACGGACTCAAACATTTCCAAAAGCTGCTGATGCTCGTAGCCTCGAGACCGAGAGGCTTAGAGTTCAGGGCTTAACCTTGCAATCTTTAGATTTCATGCTTTTGGGCCCTGAAGTGTTGCGGGCGTGGAGCTTTTAAGGCGTCAGGAAAGAGGGGCTAGGATCTGGGGTTTGAGGCCCTAGGTCTATCCTGGTACTTTGGTGATTGAATTTGAAATCCATGAACAACGAGACATGTATGCAATAAAGACTTTAAGGCCAAGGGTAAATCTCCCCAACAAACTAGTGCTCCAGGGGATGTTACGTCACAGGGAGGCTGGGCCACAGTACCAGAGTTGCGAGAGAGACCTAAAGGCTCTCTCTACAGTTATCTGGTATATATATATATATGCATACACTACGCATCTACTGCTCCTAACCCCTTGGTCTTTATGGTCATCAGGTGAATTGAGCTTTGGGGGGCCTATGCGACACAACAGTGGAGTTACAAATGCTGAGAGATCTCTTGCAGCCCTTTAACCCTGAACCCCGAAGTCCTAAACCCTAATCTGAAAACTCTAAATCCTGCACCCTAAAAACCCTGTACGCTGAACCCTTAACCGTATGTAAACTCTAAACCATAAACCCTAAATCCTAAACCTCTAAACCTTACTCCCTATACCTCAAACCCTAAAACTGAAAGCCTAAACCCTCATCCCTAAATCTTAAACCCTCATCCCTCAACCCTAGACCCGAAACCCTAAACCCGAAACCCCAAACCTTCATCCCGAAATCCTAAACCCTCATCCCTAACCCTAAACCCTAATCACTTAATCCCTGAACCCTAAACCTTGGGTTATTCCCCCTTGCGGTAACAGTTACCAAAAGGGGTAATAGGAATTATAATAGCCCAATAAGGCCCCCTTTAAGGACAGTTACTGGGTGGGGGAACGACCCAACCTATAACCCTAAACCCTGAACCCTAAACCCTCATCCCTCAACCCTAAACCCTCATCCCTAAACCCTAAACTCTATCCCCTTAATCCCTGAACCCTAAGCATCAAAATCACCTAAAAACCTTACATAGTATGGTCTTTGGGCCCAAATTCCTTCAAATATGAACCCTTAGATCCCTAAACCCTAATCCCTAAACCCTAAACTCTAAACCCTAAACCCTAAACCCCCAGAAGTCAGCTTACTGAAGCCGTGAGCCTCCAAGGTGTCGAGCTGCTGCAGTCAAGGCGGCCTCTGAGGGTTTAGGGATTAGGGTTTAGGGTTTAGGGATTAGAATTTAGGGTTTAGGGTTCAGGCTTTAGGTTTTTGGGTTTTAGGGTTTAGGGATTAGGGTTTAGGGTTCGGGCTTAGGTTTTAGGGTTTAGGGTTCATGGTTTCGGGATTATGGTTTCCGGATTAGGGTTTAGGGATTAGGGTTTAGGGATTAGGCTTCAGGGATTAGGTTTTAGGGATTAGGGTTTAGGGTTCGCGCTTTAGGTTTTAGGGTTTAGGGTTCAGGGTTTAGGGATTGGGGTTTAGGGATTAGGCTTCAGGGATTAGGTTTTGGGGATTAAGGTTTTTGTTTTAATGCTTGAGGTTTAAAGTTTAGGGACTAGGGCTTGAGATTTTGGAGGGAGGAGGGTTTAGGGTTTAGGGTTTAGGGTTGGGGTTTATAGGGCTTAGGGCTTAGGGTTGAAGGTTTAGGGATTAGAGAGCTGGGATTAGGAGGGATTAGGGTTTAGGAGGCATTGGGGTTTAGGGTTTAAGGTTTCATTAGGCTTTAGGACTTAAAGGAGTATACCTCAAATAGTATTCGGGACCTTGGTATTCTTCAAGATGTGCTACAGGGAGCCCCTCCTTGTAGAGGGTTCAACAACGGCCGGAGGCAAACAATCGTGAACATGCCCAAGAAATAGTTCCCAAAATTGCAGTCGCAGGCTAACGGGTAACCACCCCACCCAACCCCGCCGCTCCGACATACCCCCGAACGACCTGCAACAAAAACACTGGAAAGGTCATCACCCCTGCAAGATTCCAAGCCTTACGCCGTAACTGAACCTGAATCCTAAATCCTTCAGTTATGAACCCTAGAAACGTCAAACCTTGAGCCCAAAACCGTGAGGCCTTCTTCACGCTAGAGGCAGCGGTGAAATGCTCCACATTTTGAGCTATTGAGGAGAGCACCTCAGTTAGGGCTTAGGGTTTAGGGATTTAGGTTTATGTTTTTGGGTTTAGGCGTTTGAAGGCTTGGCGTTGGGGATTCAGGGTTGTGGGGCTCAGGGCTTAAGGGCTTAAGTGCTCCTTGCTTCCTATGACTTGGGGGTTGAGGGGTTTATATATGTATTATTTCAAGTTTTTTGCTTTTTTTGAAATAATCCTAGATCCAGCAGTTTGAAGATCAGATCCTACACCCTGAACTCAAGACCCTACGCCCGAACTCCTGAAGGAAACCGCTAAACCCTAACTTCAAAGTCCGCACAGCTCACACTAAATCCTACTACTAAGCCCCGAACCCTACATAGCTTAGGGACATGGTCCGTTTGAGGTGAGCAATAACCCTAAGGGTCCATGTACCCAATAACTGGGTACTTAGGGTTTTGGTACTAGTCATCCGAATACAGGTTTTGGGTAAGTGTATGATTCCTAGGTACTTGGACCCTTAGGGTAATACTGTTGATGGATGAAATCTTGCACCACCTGCGGCCCTAAAAGTACTGTAATTCCTAGGACTTTAGGGACTTAAGGTGGTGCAAGATTACCTCCATCAACAGTACCTTCAATTCTTCGGCCCCCTGTAGCAAATGTCCTCTCATTGTTGGTGTGCCTGTCATGCCTCGCTTCTTCGATTGCGAAGTAGCCCTGCTCACCAACTTACCACCAAGTTTAGGGTTGATAGGGTTTAGGGTACAAGGTTTAGGGTTTAAAGTAAAGGTTTGGAGGGCTGGGGCGTAGAGTTTATGGCGATCATTAACTTTGAAAGCGCGCTCAACAGAAAATTGTTGAGCATTCCGCTTGGACGAACGAAGCCAACGGTAAAGCAGATCATTCCGGAGAAAAAGAAACACACCCACCCCGACTTTGTCTAGTTCCATAACCATAAAGCTTTATAAGCCCTAAACCCTGAAACCCTAGAGGGTCTACTAGGCAGCCACTAAAGTAGGGCTTTGCTATGCCTTTTGCGTAGGCTGATACTAAACATTCGACGTGACCACGTTTAGGGTTCAGGATTCGGCAACCTGACCCAAGGGCCCAAGGCTACGATTAGCCCAATGAAGGCAATTACCATAGACACTGGGCCCAATGTAAATACTATCTTGTAAATAGAGCCTCAACTTCAACCGCAAACCTTGGGAAGCATGGGAAAATCTAGTACCATAAGATCATTGCGGGTGCTGAGAACCAACAGTCTCAACGGTTTTCGCAAAGGCCTTTCTCCCTTCAGGCATACTGCGGCCTTAGATGAACCAAGAGAGCCCATACGTGATAAAGAAAGAATACACTCTAGTTTTCAAAATGCTGCGCGGATCCCAAGTATGATGTAGGGTATTTGGCTTAATTTAGGGGGGATTGGGCACTGAGGGCTGTTGTTTAGGGTCCACAACGCGACAGAAATCCAATAAGTGCTCCCAAGGCCTGCGAAACTCCCAGGCAAGGTTGTTCCCTGATTCAAGGCTCTCTTTCATGCTTCTGAAGCTCGGAAATTGTCGGAAGTTTAGCTAAGCCTAAACCCTAAACCCTAACGGTGTTGGCCTAGACGGACCTAAGTGAGGCCAGCTCCTAAACCCTATCAGGCATGGGCACTGTCGGCGGCTTAGACAACATGGGGCATGGGGTGGGGTGAAAGAAGATGCTTCTACGCCGGGCCACAGAAAAGCTTACCTACGCTGTGACTTTAAATCCTGAGCTGACGGGTTTAGGGTTGAGGGAACCATGAAACTTGAACTGTTGCTAAGGGTCCAAAGACCTGATTAATAGGGTTCTAAGGCCCCAGAACCATTAATATTCGAGTATCTGGGACCTAAAACCCTGTTTTTTGGGTCCTTGGACCCTTAGACTGTGCAAACCCCAAGCCCTAAACCAAGAACCACGTTGCCTCCTGCGGGATGTTCTTCGCCTCACGAACGCGAAAGACGTGGAAGCCCTCCTGAAACTCCTCGGCTCAGGATCTACCTGAACCCCAAGAGTATGTAGGGCAATTGCCCTTTTAGCTATTTTATGGGGGTTTGGGCTGTTATTTTGCCTACTTTGGGGATCCAGGTACGACTTAATGTTTATTGCTTGGGGTTAACGGTTGAAGGTTTTGGTCTAGTGGGGCTTGGGGTAAAGTTTGAGGGTGTAAAGACTTCCAAACTCTCTTAAGCCAGGAATGTAGATTTATACCCTATGCTTGCTGCAGATGATTTGGGCTGACTACCCTGAACCCTAACCCTAAACAGTAATAGGAAGCTCCAGGTGGGATATGTCAGGCAACCCCTGGAGCTCCTAAAGTTCTAAACCTGAACCCTAAACTCGGAACCCTAAACCCTAAGAAAAAATCCAAACCCTTCCCCCATGATCCTAACCCCTGCATGAACCCTAAACAGTAGTTTCCGTTTTCTTTTCCGTTCTCCCTATATGAAACCTATAGTTCCCCATATAACGCTAAACCCTGAAACAAAACTCTGAGCTCTAAACCTTTCCCAGAAGATCCTGAACCCTAAACCCTAAAGCCTCAAACTCAGCAGCTTGCGGTTCTGGGGCTCAAAGCGTGAGGTTGAAAAAGCCGGCAAAAAGCTCGTATCAAACCACACCCGAAGCATGACGGCAATAGCAGTAACTATGATGGTTGCGAGTAGTAGTAGGATGATGACCGGTCAATTCGACACTGGAAGTTTTCTGTTGGTGTTGTGCGGGCTTTGCAATGACTGCTTGCAAGTCGTAAAGATCTACAGCAGTTTGTACGTAAGGGGTTCTGCATGCAGAGGCAAGAAATCCCAAGCTGTCCAAAAATGTTGTTCTAGATTGTTATCTCTCCGTTGCCTACATTGTGTGGCTCTGTCCAAAGCCATGAGGGGCAAACTGTGCTCATGCAGAACTGAGCGCTAGAAGCCTCAGGCACTATACGCAAAACGTCAGTGATACCTAAACCCTAAACCCTGAAAGGCTGCACGACCCTGAAAAAGCGCTGGGACCTACATAAAGCTGCCGTAATTCACTGCTTGTAGGCAGACAAGGTCATAACCACAACCTAGGGATCCCAGTGGCCTAACTTAGGGTTTAGGGCTTAGGGTCTAGGGCTTAGGGTTTCGGGCTTCGGGTTTAGAGTTTAGGGCTTAGGGTTTAGGGCTTAGGGTTTCAACACACTACGGCCAAAAGTGGATGGTTGTTACAGACTTAGGGGCCCAAAGTGAGTATGGTTCAGACTTCAGACATTCAGATCCCCAAAAACGTGACCTTGGAAAGCTCGAGGGTCCTTCTTCGAGAGCATCCCGTCCTTTCGCAGAGGCTTGGCAATTTGGGGGTTTGGTTTATAAGGCTCAAAGGCTTTAGGCTTTAGGGTTTAGCGTTTAGGGTTTATAAGGCCCAGGGTGGAAGGTTTAGCAGGGTGTACCTAGAGAAGCTCATCTACCTATACCAAAGTCATTGCACCTAATAGTTGAATGTCGTTACCATTTTTGCCCTCAACCCTAAACCCTAAACTTAACCCCAAACCCTAAACCCTTCAACCCGCGACCCTAAGCCCCTACACTCTAAACCCTAGACTAGGAAGGTGTGAGAATTTAGGAAAGCTTCCGGGCCCAGTGCTTCGGGGAAGAGATTAGGCTGCTGTTGAGGCAACCTGGCTGTCCTGAATCCGAGGAATGACTCCAGAACAGGGTTTAGGGTTTAGGCTTTAGGGGTTTAGGGGTTTAGGGGTTTAGGGTTTAGGGTTTAGGGATTAGGGTTTAGGGGTTGTTTAGGGTTTAGGGTGTAGGGTTTAAGGAGAGGCCCTACAGTGGATGGAGGAAACCTTGCCCCGCTTATCTTACTCAATATACTTTAATCCCAACGGTTCAGATTATACTACGTAGTTTGTCATCGATTTCCGGCAAGATTGCCTCCACCACAAATATGATTGCAATTGGCTCGTCAAGTAAGAATATACTCCAAAGGGTCCATGTAGGTAAATGGTACATACTTAGAGCCTTAGAGCCCAAAGGGGTTCCCATATACCTACTTTAAGGCCCAAGTATATCCCATGTACCTACATAAACCCTTTGGGTACTGGTGATTCTTCAGATGGTTGGCTCACAGTGGCACGGCTGCTATGAAGAAACCCCTGCGATCTCTGTATAGGAGTATTCTTCAACTTAGGCTGTTGCTGGCAACGATATGCTATATGAGCTATAGTCTAGACTGCTAGTATCCCCCTTAAGAACCGCTATAGTACTCCCATACATAATCCCCTACACAAACCTCATTAGGGAGTTGGGACTAGAGCTAATATGCCTTTGTTATCAAGGCATAGACAAGGCAGTGTTGGAGAAGGTTGTTGATATTGGATACGTGGACGTTCATGGGACTTAGCAACTAACGAAGACTGGGCCTCTAACCCCACCTTTATTCCCGCTTAGATGGCCTTATAGGCTAAGTTTCCTCCAGTTAGAAATCGAGTTATAAGCCCAGTTTTGAATACATACAAAATCCCATGAGCCTTCAATTCATGACACCTAAAACCTTAAACCTCAAACCGCGTGAGTAGGGTGGAGGAGCTACACATCATCTCACGTCCGGATGCAAGGTACCCGAAAGGTCCAAGTGCCCAAATAATGCGGCTCGAGGTCCCAAAGGTTTAGGGTTTAGGGTTTAGGGTCTAAACTCCTTAAATGGGGATATATAGGGGATTATGTAGGGGAGTACTATAGGGCTTGTTAAGGGGGATACTAGGAGTTTAGACTATAGCTCACATGGTTCAGGGCTTGGGGTTTACTGTAGGGCTTAGGGAGGTCCATGGGACCCAGGAACTACTTTCAACCGGGGTTCTGATCCTACTTATGATGTGGGTAACCCCTTAGTCCAGTTAGTGGGGTTATAAGTAGGCTCTTGAGACCAGTTATATTATACGTAGTTACCAAATCCTCTGAACCTCCAAGTAATCTGATTGGGCTTTTGGTACCTGAAGCCCGAATCTTTGAACAGCTGGAGCCCTCACGGATAGATTGTCCCAAGACTCAGTTTAGGGTTTAGGGTTTAGGGGCTTGGGTTGAGGGTTTAGGGGCTTAGGTTCGGGGTTTAGGGCTTAGGGCGCAAAACCGGCGAACACGGCAATTGGCGAAGTGTGTAGCCTCCAGCACCAGAAACATTCAAGGCGATAAGTCATCCCTGCAATCCCTGGTGGGGAACTAGAAAATAGGTCCCCTAAACCCTAAACCATAAATCCTAAACCCGCAACCCCTAGCCATAAATCCTAAACCCCAAACCCTAAATCCTACACCTTAAAACCTAAACGTAAAGGGAGCCCTAGGAGGGTAAGTGCTCTTTGATTTCTTGGGTTATATCCTTATTATGGTCATAAAACCCTAACCTGTCCTAAACCTTAAACCCTAAACCCTAAACCCTAAACCCTGAACCCTAAACCTTAAAACCTTAAAACCTGAACCTAAACCCCTAAACCCTAAAGCCCTAAACCCTGAACCCTAAACCTTAAACCCTAAACCCTAAACCCTAAACCCTGAACCCTAAACCTTAAAACCTTAAAACCTAAACCTAAACCTGAGGGTTCCAAGAAATCAGAGCATCCTGGCTGTTCCACTTGTCAGATCCTCATCTTAGGGTCCCTAAAATCTCAAAATCTTAGGGTTTAGGATTTACGGTTTATAGGGTTTATGAGGTTAAAGGTTTAAGGTTTATAGGGTTTAAGGTTTATAGGCTTTAAGGTTTGGGGTTTAAGGTTTAGGGCTTAACATTGAGGGTTTAGGGT
Source organism: Symbiodinium pilosum (assembly GCA_905231905.1). NCBI lineage: Eukaryota > Dinophyceae > Suessiales > Symbiodiniaceae > Symbiodinium > Symbiodinium pilosum. Next base: position 22,059 of record CAJNIZ010044576.1, on the reverse strand, counting down.
TTCACCTTACCCTGAACCCTGGGCATAGCGGATCCTGATCCACATCCAACTTCTCAAACAGATCCTGCAGAAATCAAGTTAGGGTTCAGTTTAGTGCCTGTACACCTTATGATGATCTGATCTTTGGGAAGAAAAAGGTTTGGAGCCTCATAAGCAGAACCCAGCAGGGAGGGTGGCATGATAGCCCCGTGAGTTTAATGTTCAGGCTTCGAAGGAGGCGTTCTTTCCAACAGGGTGCCGGATCCTGGGAAGGGTATTCTTTGGGTACTGCCCCCACCCAGTAACAGTCTATATTAGGGGTCCTATTAAGGGCTATATATAACCATATTATAAATATTATCCAGCTGTTACTGACGGGACGCAGTACCCAAGGCATTCTGAAACATCAACATCAGCTTTTTGTCTCCCAATCCCAGACCCCTGGTCGGATCTAGAAAGCAGCACGAACCATATGGCGCCCAATGCAAAAATTGGGTAGTTGGAAGTAATCCTGAAGGGCATAACCCCTAAACCCTGGACCATAAGCTACATTCTACATCCTCGCGTAGGAATGATGTCCAACAATCAACAACATTCGTGGCCTCTCAAAGCAAATGCGTGCAAGGATCAGGAAATTAGGGTTTAGGAATCCAGGATTTATTTCTGATAGGGTTTAAGACTGAGGCTTAGATTTCATTTGATCCTCGGGGGATTGCATAGAACTAGATTGGCCAATGCAGGTCTTTGACACTCGAGGGCAGGGTTGCTTCCAAGTGATCTCCCCCATATTGTTGTTTATTAGCTCTAGAATCTACTCCCACAGCTAGGATTTGATAATTCTCGAACTCCAAAACCCTCCTTCCCACCTCAAACCCCACGCCCCTGAACCGTCAAGCCCTGAACCCTACCCCCGTGCCCCCCCCAAAAAGACCTTTAACGCTAAACCTTCCAGTGCCAAATCTGAATTAACTAAAGGTTTATAAGGCTAGGTTTAGTCATGTAGGGTTTAAGGTAAAATCATCCTGAACCTAGATCCCTGATCTCGCCACCAAGCCCTGATCCCTGAGCCCTAAACCTACCTTGCAGCAACCTTGAACCCTAAACCAAACGAAAACCCTAGAGCATCTAGGATAATTGACATGTTTGATTGTTTTGGGGGGCTGGGAGCTAGTAGTTGACCCATTTTTGAGATCAAGATAGGTCCCTGCCAACAAAACAGCATTCCACCATTTTCGTCCTAAACCCTTACAACCTAAATAGCCCAGCCCGAAGATGACCTTGGAACGATTTACTGATTCTTTACGCTCTTACATTCCCCCGACGCTTCCAAAGATTATCTAACCCAGAGGGTCCAAGTACCCAATAATTAGGTACTTGGGCTTTGGGTAATAGTAATTATAGTACAGGTTTTGGGTAAGTATATGATTATTAGGTACTTGGACCCTTAGGGTAATAAGATGCCTAGGCACCCTTTAGCATCGAAGACCCTATAAGACCAGAATCCGATGACACAATTTGGCAGCTGACGTGGATCCCCGATTCTAGGAATTAACAACCCCTGTAAACCTCTATAACACCCCAGTCGTCATTTCATGCTCATTTTCTGTTCCATGTGATTCTCCACGCATTGCGGACGCTAAGCCCTAAACCCTTAACCCTCATCCCAAAGAAACTAAATCCTTCATATCCCTATCCCTAAATGGGTGGTTGTCAAAATTATGGCCTGTTTTGGGGTACCCAAACTATGCGGCGCCGAATTATGATAGGGGTCCAAAAAGGACCATAACTTTGACAACCATCCAACCTAAACCCTAAACCCTAAACCCAAATGATGCCTAGCCTGAGGCGAAGCCCGGCCTTCACAGTGTCATGCTCGTGCCCGTGCATGAGCAGATACTCTTGAAGCTCCTGTCGCGGTGTAGGGCTTGGGGTTTAGGATATAGGGATTAGGGTTATGGGCTTATAGGGTTTAGGGATTACCTGGACCCCAAAAGTATGTAAAATAATGGCCTTTATGGTTATTAGTATGGGTTTAGGGCTATTATTTTACATACTTTTGGGGTTTAGGTAGGGTTAGGGGTTTAGGTTTTGAGGCTTGTTTAGAGTTCAGAGCATTAAGGGTTTAGGGTTAAGGAGGTTAAGGTCCGACAAGGGGCATCCCATCAGATGAAATGTGTTTGGCCCGGGGGGTTCTCTTCAAAGTGGTATACTGTAGGTGGACCCTCCACTCCAACATATTAGGGCCCTCTTATATTCCTACTACACCACCATTACAGGGTGCGGGGTCAACCTGAGGTATACTATGGTATACGCCTTTGAGAGAAATATCCAAATATTTCCAAGCTATTTCCCATGAAGGGCATTGATCTGTACTTGCGGCGCAATGGAATCTTTAGTGCTCAAGCACCCAGCTTGAGGTCCCAAACAGCTACCGTCTAAACGGTTTTCGGTACCTAAAAGCGCGATTTTTGTGTACTTAGGCACTACCCGACTTGTTGGGCTATTTCCATGATTTGAGGGCAATACTCCCATGTACCTGTGAAGTTCAACTAAATCCTGCACTGCCTGCACCCTCGGGCTTTCTGCCGGAAACCCTATGGAAGAACTGTCGCTGTCCACCAAAGCATTAAGCCATCAACCTTGAAACTGTAAACTGAGAAACCATCCAGCCATGCTTGTCCCCAAAACCTAAACCCTAAGCCTAAGAAAGTCGGCAGGCCCGAACGTACCTGATACCTTGAGAACTACGGTATCGGGTCAGGCAAGCTTTTTAGTATGAGCCGTACACAAAAATCTTAAGCCTGAAAATTTGAAACATGTCGTCTGGAGCCTATGTGGCCGCAGCTTGTCCAAGCTACAGAGTGAAGCATCAATCCACCGCGGTTTAGGGCTTCGGGTTTAGGATTCAGGGTTTAGGATGAAGTTTGGGAGACTCCACAACACTGAACATGACTAAAACCCCCAAAACTGAAACCAACAATCCCAAAGCATAAGCAGGATACCCTGAACCCTCAGACCGAACTTCCGAACCAAATTGTCATAAACCCCAGGTCCTACACAGGAGATTCCCCCAAGGGTCCAAGGACCCAAATAATAAGGCTTTAGGGCCCAAATACAAATAGTATTATAGTATTTGGGCCCTAAAACCCTATTATTTTGGGTCCTTGCACCCTTAGGATGCTTCACTGGCTCTTACACCGGAGATTCTCCACTGGCTCCTGCATGTCAATGGTACCCGAGCCGTCTGTGTCGACGTGCGCGAAAGCCGACTGCAACGCGTCCTCCACCCAACAGCAGCCCTAAACCCTAAACCCTACAAAAAAACTATGATTGATGAAGTGCGGTGAGGGGATTAGGGCTTAGGGCTGTGGGTTGGGGAGGGCCTCCTCCCCTACACTAAAAATCAAATGCAGGTACCTGCCTTTCTGAAGGGAGGGTAATCTTTTCGGGCACGATTTGCGGGTTCCATGCCTTTCTTGGGGCGTGTAGATTTGGGTGTAAGGGCTTAGATACACCACAAATACCGTACTAAGAGTAATGACTGTCCAAATAAATAGAACAGGGCTTGTAGCATAATATGCACTTCAGACATATGAAGGCTGTATGCGACAATTCCTCAAATCATCGGGCTTTTACGTTAGATTCGGGATTTGAAGTTGAGGGTCGAAGGTCATGACACTAAAGGTACAACCTTATCTAAGAAGAAGAACAAGGCCAACAGATTATTGTTTGGGTAATAACTACGCCTCCTAACCGTCCGGATAAGTTCTACTTTGCTATTCTGAAATATTCTGTTGTGGGAGAATCTGGTGAGCGTCTCGGGGGTTGCCTAAGCATGAACAACGGAGCGACATGCTGGAAGGACTACTGCGTGCGGATCAATATCCGAATCTAAATCCTACAGCTCCTAGAGAACCTAGCTTGCTGTTAAGAAACGTATTTTAAGCACCAAACTGAGGAAACCCTACTGTTTACTGGTAGAAAAGCTCTATGATGCCTACACAGGTTAAGTTCTACCCCTGGACTAAAACGGATTCCCGCGTAGCCTCGCTCCTTAAATGGTAGTAGTAAAGTATTGGTAGGACCTTTTTTTCGGTTCCATGTGAGTTTGGGAAAGGGCGCAGGCAGGCTGTGCAGTCTACATCCCTTGCAAGCTACAACCCCTAAAGCCTCAAAACCATATTCTAAACCCTAAAACCAAATCCCTGAACCTGAATATCACATCCCTGAACCCCGAATGCCCCACCAAATGTTTCAATCCTAGACCTGAGACCCTAAACCCTAAATCCCCAAACCCTGGAACAGCACGACATGTTGAGCCCTAGAAGCCCAGGTACCCATATAGTAGGTCCTTGGATTATAGATAGTATAAATTTATATAGGGGCTTAAGGACAGGAACCCACTATATAGCTAACTGGGCTTCTAGGGATCCTTTGTCCTTAATAACCCCTATAGTAGTCCCCTATATAATCCCCTATGGAACCCCCTTTAAGGAGTTTGGACTATAGCTCACATGTTGAGGACGTGGTCCTTTCCCTCCAAAAAGCGGTGGTGTGCCAGTTGCCGTGAGCTAGGCCTGGACAATGGGGTTTAACCCAGTTTAGGGTTTAGGGCTTAGGGTTTTAGGGTTTAGGGTTTTAGGGTTTTAGGGTTTTAGGGTTTCGGGTTTACCCAGGGTATAAAAGATGATGCAAGATGTTGTTGGTTCACAGCTTTTTGGGGTATCAAAGAGGACTCTCGGCCCCAAATCCTAATCACGAGAAGCTTTGCTTCACCTTTAGATTACGGAGCTTTGCTTTCCCTAGGGGTCCAAGACCCAAAATATTGGGGCTTCAGGTTCCCAATACCGTTCAGGTTACAGCAAAGCCGAAACCCTAAAATCCAAGTAGTTGCATCATTTGCGTCCGTGGACCCTTGGCATCTGCAACGGCGTGGACCTTCGCCCAACACTTGAGTAGTGTTTTTTTGGTGGCTGAACCTAGTAAGATAGTATTCCTTATATAAAAGACTATACCCAAAAGGAGGCTATAATCTTACTCTATATTGGGTACCATAGTATCCCCAAATGAAATACTACTCATATAACCCTAAACCCTAGACCCTAAACCCCTACACCCTAAAGAGCTACTGGATAATTCTGGGAGGAGCTCACGCCCTGCAGATGTCTTGCGTCGCACAGCCTTAGGGAAAACTCGACAGGGAACGTAGGCAAAACAAAGCTTGCCTTCATGCCCAAAGGGTTGCTGTTGTTTAGGGTCGAGGGTTTAGGGTTCAGGGTTTGGGGTTTGAAGGGTTTAATGTTGTTGTTGTTGTTGCTGCTGCTAAACCTTCCCCACTTCAGGACGGAAATCCTTGTCTATAATGTAGACCCATGATTAACAACCCCCCTCCTTTTAAGGGCCTTAGTTTTAGGATCCCTATTATAACCCTTACCCTAAGGGTCCAAGGACCCAAATAATAGGGCTTGGTATTTGGGTCATAAAACCCCATTATTTGAGTCCTTGGACCCTTAGGGTTACTAAGGGGAGGGGGTTTATTAATCAGGGGTCTGGGTTAGGTTGCATACTGCCCCCTCGCCATCCTCTGAAACCGAAGCCCTGCATCTGCCAGAAGCCCGCACCCCTATCCATTCATAAACCCCCTCCCCTTAATGGGGATTATAAAAGGGTCTATCCCCTTAATAGGGATTTATGTAATAGGGTTTAGGGTTTAGGGTTAGGGATTCTAATATTAAGGTCCTTGAAAGGAAGGGGGCTGTGAATCACGGGTCTACATTAGCATAGAGTCCCCAAAGGGTCCAAAGTAGTTACATCATGCCAGAGGGTCCTAAGTACTTGCATAGTGCCGAAGAGTCCAAAGTACTTACATCGTGCAAAAGTATGGTTTCTGTTGTACGTAGGGTTTTCCCGCAAAGTTAATGTAAGTATTCGCTATGTACAGTATAAAGGGTACTTAGGATCAGGACCCTTTGGGCGATACTGAACCCTAAGCTCTTTGGGGATAATCAAAAGAAGGGTACCATCTGGCACAGCCAGGCGCAGCTCGCTGTGCCAATCCAAGGCACGTAAAGGAAGGCCAATATAACTTTCGGGGTACCTCGAGCAACCAAGGTACCAACAAAAATGGACCTGGTTGTTTTAGTACCTTGTTTTCAGGGTCATACTGCAGATAGATGATACTACACCCGAAGGGTCCTAAGTACCGATATAGGGAATACTTACCCAAACCATAAGGGAAGTTACTACTACAGAAACCATACTTTGTACCATATAAGTACTTTGGACCCTTTGGGACATACGAGTCATAGGTTGGGAGGGCTCCCAAGCTTCCAGGAGCAAATTTCGCTCGGTTCTTAGGCTTGCATCGAGGGTTAACTTGGGTCCTGCCGGCGTAAAAGTCCATAGTAGAGGTCATATTAAGGGCTCTATATGAAATATATATATATATATTATTAAGGGCTCTATATCGTTTTATTACAAACATGGGAGTACGACCTTGGGGGTACAACTCCGGAACCCTTGATGGTACCCATGCCGGCCTCTGCTTGTGGTCCGGGATAAGACACTGCTGCACAAAGTCAAAGGCCTGCATTGCAGCATTGCATTTTGGGGCTTGGGGCCCATCACCCTAAACCCTAACCGCACAAGGAGGTTGTAGTCGAGGGTTACGTTTAGGACGGTTTGACATTCGAATTTTCCAGAACGACCTATGGAAGCAGCATGTACTGTGAAATGGACTTTTTCAGCATTACCTCTATGACATCCGTCATAGGGAGCCCAGAAGACCTTTGAAATGCCCTCATACTCCTAGGATCCCTCAAAGACCCCTGTCTTGAAAACTCTGTCAGATATCGTATAGACCGTTTAGTAGCCTTTCGCATCACGCACCAGCACTTCATCCATGGACATCTGCACCCAAACCGGTGGAACTCGAAACCCTACACCCCATAAACCTTATAGCCCCCCCCTCCCCCCCCACATTTTAGGGTCCAATTCCATGGGCTTACGCTCCAGGACTTAAGGTTCAGGTTGGGTGAACCCCCCGCCCAGTAATTAATGGGTACCACAATTGGGACTACTGTAGGTATATTCAGGCCCTATAAACTCCATGTTGAGGGGCTATTTCCCTAAACCCTAAACCCTATTACTGTAGGGGGATTGACCTAAGGTTGAGGCTTTTTCACGCTTACGAAGCTGATGTGTGTGTGTGTGTGTCAAAGCAAACCTACCCGTAAGGTTATCTATACCTTGGGTATTGCCCCCACCCTGTAATAGTCTATATTAGGGGTCATATAGAGGGCTATACATAATCAATTTACAAGTATTGTCCAACTGTTAAGGTTACTGATACTTTGGGTACACTACTGCCATCGCCTAGTAACAGTCATTCTATATTAGGGGTCACATAGAAGGCTGTATATGATTACAAAAGAAAAGAAATATGGTCAAACTGTTACAGAGTGGGGCCTTACCCAACTTGTTCTTAGCTAGGAACCGGGACATGGGTCCCTGCATTCGTCCTCTTACCATCCCCCACAGCAATCCCTGCAAGTGTTCTGGTAACCAGCTCATTAGAAGTTGATCTACAGAACTTCTAGACAATCCCTCAAAGGCCGTTTACCAAACACTGTACAAAGGCTCCGAACAACGAGAACGCTTAACCCTCAACCCTAGCCCCCAACGATATGTACTAATTATATTTGGGTTCTTGAGACCCTTAACCGCTGGAATGTCCTTAAAGCTATCGCTATCAAGACATCATTACGAACCTTGGATCAATTTACGGTAAACTCATGACTTATAAGATGCTTTGGAGACAACTGATACGTCGGCGTTCAGTACTTCTCGGCCGGCAGATACGAGTACGGATGGTGAAATGTCTGGCATGTTTGTTTTCATTTCAGACTGTTGTGAAACCTTCCGAAACCACTGCGAAATCTTGACCTCAACTTTCGAGTCCTGCGCCGTACACATTACTCTGCTTGAATGCGGTCCCGGAAGCAAACCATCACAAACAAGTAAGCTGATATGGAGAACGCCTGGAGCCTTGTCGACCTCCAGCCTAGGGGCAATATACCGGCTGATGGCGGTCATGACTGCAAGGCTGCAAGGAAATGAACAAATTGTAGAAGAGAGAGTATCTAGAAACATTTTCTCACCTAAGCCTTATAGAGACACAGTGCAGTATACACCAAAACCCCATTCACTGAGTGTACAAATCACTCTTTTTCGCCTTGATTGAATGAGACTCTTGTCCGCTTTACACCAAAACCCTATTCTAATCAATAGGTTCCCCACATTTCAGGCACGGCTTGAACCCCGAACTCCGTGTGCCTCGCCAGAGAAAGGTCCCTTGTGCACCAGTTGCGGCAGAGCCTTCCCAGACGATAGAACTGCTGATGCAACACACCCTCTCTCAACCCTAAACCCTAAACCCTAGGGTTTAGGGATTAGGGTTTAGGGGATTAGGGTTTAGGGATTAGGGTGTAGTGTAGGGTTTAATGTAGACCCATGATTGATAAACCCCCTCCTTCTAGGGCCTTAATATTAGGATCCCCATTATCATCCCTATTACGTAAGGGGAGGTGGTTTATTCATCAAGGGTCTACCCTATGAGATTGGCTGGAGGGGTTCAAGTGGCCGAAACAACATAGACTTAGGCCTCAACGTACCAACATTGGAACTTAGTTTGAACCTGGCAATTTAGCATTGGATACTTTGGCTCCTTGCCTAGAACCTCCATCTACCCTCTACACACCCTATATTTCGGACCCTATACCCCTGTTTAAAGGTACAAGGAGGGTCCTGGTGCGTACAGCATGCAAAAACCGTGGTCTATGCAGGCGCCTCGTCGGGTTGGGCCTAGGACTGCCCAGAACCACTTAGGGAAAGGGTTTTGGGCTTAAGGGTAAAAGGGTTTATCGTTCAGGGTGTAGGGCTCAGGGTTTAAACGCCATCAGGAAGTATGAAGTTTAGGTTATACTCAGGAATGATATTCAAGGCTCCTTTGACTTGGTAAGTCCACATATTATGGGGTTTTCCCAAAAAAATTGGGGAGTAAAAATCGGGGTCCCCATAATAAGGATTATAGTATTTTGGGGTCTATATTGGGGTCCCCCTACTTTGGGAAACTACCTTATAAGTATTACTCACAAGCCGCCGGACTCCACAACTAAGACCACTTCCGAATCCAAGAGAGCCTTTAAGAGGGGTGTTGCGAAGTTTTTTGGGTATAGACCCCCTGAAGTAGATGAAGTGTGGAGTCCCCAAACTGAACACAAGATCCTTAAGATACCCCCCATATTCAATCTACTTAAGGGAGGACTAGACTTGAAGGTGATTTTGCCTCGGAATCCTCGACAAAGGCAACGAGCCTCGGCAAAGACGGGCAGCAGCGCTTTTAGGGGTTAAGGGTTTAGGGCTCAGGCTAGGGTGCAAAGTACCTACATAGTACAAAGTACGGGTTTTGCAGCAGGAACTTCCGTTTTGGTTTGGGTAATTGATAAGTATTCCATTCCCTATATGAGTACTTCTGTTGGTATCCACCGTTAGGACCCTCGGGGTTTAGTGCGAGGGCGAGGATACCAAGTGGGGATGCTGGCTAAGCACTGGGGATTCTGAGGAAAAGGAGGTAGTACTGGGGAATACAAAATTATCTACCCTCTCCGCAGAACCTCCCCCTTTTGAGGTTTGGGTAACTTAAGAAACTCAACATCGTGACGCTCAGCAAGTATCCACTAAGGGCTTTAGCGAAATAAGCTTGCAAAGCTCCGACATCACACAAGATAACGCCGGCCTCGCTCGAAGATCCCTAGTTAAAGCCTAAACCCTGAACCCTATAGCCAAACTCCCACCTTAGCCCAGCCTGAAACAAGCACAGTGTAGGGCTCACGGTTTAGGGCTTAAGGAATTCAAGCACTGTTCACCACAACGTGACCCACGGCTATTCTCGACATTCCTAGCGGCATTCAAGCTGCCAATGTTGCATCACTGAAGAAACGGAAACCACCAAGCGGGAATATACCTCAAATCTTATGAAGGCTGATAGAGCATGTACCTAAACCCTAAACCCGAAACCCTGAACCCTAAACCCTGAACCCTAAACCCTAAACCCTGAACCCTAAATCCTAGGGTCTTAGGGCCCAAATACTATAATGTTACGGGTATTTGGGCCCAAAAGCCCTGTTATTTGGCTCCTTGGACCCTTATGGTTCTTTTGTGGTGCAGGTATTCCCTAATTCCCTCCCACAAATATCTCCCCCTAATTTCGAATAGACCCAGAATATGTTATGATATACCACAATGGAATATTCAATATGAGAGGAGTTGTCTATTTTTGCATTAGGCATTACGTCATAAACCGTACATATTGCAGCACTCTCCATTTGCCCTTCTATTCCCCTAGATAGCACTTGATTGCCCCTAAGCCCTGAAAAATCAAATTCATTCATATTGGACTCTCTGCGTACTTTTAGGGTCACTCTAAACCGTAAACCCTAGTAACTACCTGGAACTTATAACCTGCTTAGAATCAAGGTAACCCCTATAAGGCCACTTAGGGATATTAAGACTAGGGTCTTACACCATGCTTCAAGTAGTTGCTAAGTCCCATGAACCTCCAAGTAAGCCCGAAACCCTAAACGCTAAGCCCTAAGCCCTAAACCCTAAGCCCTAAGCCCTAAACCCTAAACCCGTAACCCTAAGCTCAAAACCCGAAACCCTTAAACCCTTAACCCTTGAACTTTCATGTAGGAGCAAAACTTGGATCTTGAGCCGAGGAGCTCCTCCAGACTGTAAGGAAGCTCACCCAGGAGGATGACGTGAACAATGACACCTGGGCTACTACGGGAGTTTAGGGTTTACGGTTTAGGGGTTTGGGGTTTAGGAAATCCTGCAAGACCATACGTGCTGAATCAACTAAGACCATACTTTGAAGTGGCCGTAGGGCTTAAAATGTCGTGTGGAAGGCTTTAGGAAGTATAGGGGGGTATACCTAAACTCCCGGCCCTAAATCAGCGGGTATACTATACAGGGTTCAAGCTAGAGGGTTCAAGGTTTGGCCCTCCAATTGAGAGTCGGGTTATACGCTGGGGTAACTAGGCTTAGAGGTTCCATAATATGCCATTCTAGGACTTATAAGTCTAGTTACGTAACTAGGGGGCTCCACCTTGTAGGGCTTAATGGTGGAGTTCATCACTTTAGGTTTCAAAAGTTCGTTCAAGGTCTAGTATTTGTGGGTCCAAAGCCAAGACCCTTCATGAGCCAGGTAAGATCGAATCCTGCCGGCGCTTCGGTGCTAGATCAATTCAAATCTTACTCCGTATCAACTTAGCTGTTTGTAGGACCCGTCCTGAGTAAAACTTTCTGCTCGCCTAAACCCTAAACCCTTAACCCCCAGCAGGCAAGCCCAAGTTGGGTACCATGAGAAAACTCGCGAGAGTGGGGGGGGGTTCAGGGTTTAAGGTTTGGGGTTTGGCGTTTAGAGTTTGGGTTTAGGGCTTGGGGTTTTGGGCATAGGCGCAAAACGCTTAAACCCCGGTTGTGAGGTTAAGGCTTCACCAGCAGAAATCTTCCAGACCCTCCACAACTCCATTACCCCTTCTTGAAGGAAAAGATCCTTAGCTCTTCCGAGGTTCCTAGTGTTCATGGAGGGAATATTCCTGAAACCCTTAACCCTGAACCATCAAGTCCTGGGTGACGAGTCACATGAGGACTTCCAAACCACCCGATGCAAGATTTCAGGTGTTTGAGTTTTACCAACTGAACATGTTTCGGGGTCGCACCGCAAACTCTAAACACTGCCAAGTTCCTTTTACATGGTGATCCTCTTAGGCACGGCCCCTACACCCTAAACCCTAACCCTGAACCATAGGCCCACCCTAAACCCGAAGCCCGAACCCTCAACCCTAAGCTCTACACCCTAAATCCTTAGCCCTAAACCCTGAACCCTAAGCTTTACACCCTAGATCCTTGGCCGTAAACCCTAAACCTTAAGCCTACACCCTCAATCTTTAGCCCGAAGCCCGACACCCTTAATCCCATTGCCTCTATGACCTTTCTATAGTCATCATATAGTCCCTTTTTTCCCAGGTAGTTCCCCTTTTAGCTTCCATAAGCTTCAAGGGTCACCATTAGGGGTCCCTCCTAAAGTCCTTAGATACACCTCAAATCCCCTGAAGCAGAAAAATCATTGCAGCCGAGCATGCCCAGGGACCAAACGTCACAGCGGAAGTCGTAATACTTCCTTGCTTACTGGGGGTTAGGGTTTACGGTTTAGGGGTTTAGGGTTTTGGGGTTTAGGGTTCCTTGCTTACTTCTAAGGTTAGAAGTATGGCCCTAGGTATGGGCCCTTAGGCTTTTTTAGGGGGATTCAGGGTACATACAGGGTATATAACAGGTATTTAGGGATCCCAGGTTGAGTTCGGGGGCCCATATTAGGGGCCCATGGTTTCAACCCCTGCTTACTGGGGGTTAGGGGTTGAGTGCTTTGGGTTGAAGGCTAGTAGGGAATAAGGGACTATTTCACATTGGATTCGATGTTCCTGTTCCCAAGTAGACACCCGTAAGCTTGTCTGACAGGTTTCAAAGCTGCACGCCCTATGTTAAGTCCAGTTTGACAGGTTATACATAGGGCTATAAGCTGCGGCTAAAAACCGTACTGAAAATTAGGTTAACCCCTGTAAGCCCAGTTAGATCAGGTTGTAAGTAGGATTGTAAACCTGAACCCTAAACCGTAAACCCTAAAACCTAAACACTAGCTACAAGCAGATCCTTGGTCCCATGAACCTCCAAGTATAAGATTTACGGTTCTAGTCTAGGGTTTAGGGTTTGGGGTTTAGGTTTTAGGGCCTAAGCTCCCAGTAGCCCCCTGAGTAACCCCAATAGTAGTCCCCTATAGAATAACCTGTATAACCCCGCTTTGAGGAGTCGAAACCCTAAACCCTAAACCCTATACAATCCCCTTTAGCTCACGCAGATTCATAGAAGCGCTATATTGGGACCATATCCAGGAAAAATTTCTAGGACGTCGACCTTGGGGGCACTGTGCAGAAGCCTTGCTGTTGAGAAATTTAAGGATTTTCCAGAAATCTTAAGGTTTGGGACTTAAGGTTTAAGGTTCAGGGTGCTGGCCCTTGGGCCAAACCCCAAAAGGGTTAAGGCTTTAGGGTTTAGGGTTTAGGGTCCAGGCAAATATTTAGAATCGTCCAAGGCTTTTGTACTATATTTAACTACTAAACATGTGACTACATGAAGAGTACAAGCAGAACTCTCGCCACTATGGCAGCCTTCTCCCTTACTCGGGCCATGGGTTGATCCAAGGTTTAGGGTTCAGTGTTCCCAGTTCAGGGATGCGGGATTTTCTGCTACTTGGGGGTTGTTCTAAAGGTCTTTGTGTGGGAAGGGGCCAGTAGGAGGAAACTTTGTTTAAAGAAGACCCGACACAAAGAGAGCCTACCTTATGGCCTTTTTTTTGGAGGGGGGGGGCAGGTATTTTGAACTACTACCACTTGGAGGAGGTGCTATTTATAAACCACATGGCAGCTATACTTATTCTAGCCTACCCATGACCATGACCACTAGACTCCAGGACGTATATTGGCAATCGGGGTAAAACTACAATGAGCAAGCTGGTTATGAGTGAAGCGCCACTCCAAGTAGAGCCCAGAAAGCCCAATACCGCTTCATTGAGGAATATAGCCTAAATCATCGTAGGAAACCTTGACACATGTGAGCTATAGGCTAAAATCTACACTGCAAGTATCCCCCTTATAACCCCTAGACTACTCCCATATATAATCCCCTATGCAACCCCCCCTTAAGGAGTCTAGACTATAGCTCATGTAGGGCATATCCCTCAATTAAAGTATGTTGGGCTGTGTTGGGCTCTCTATGCCAGTAGAACACGGTTTGAGGCTAACCGCAGGGTTTCTGAGCTTCCGCCTCTGCAAACGCCTAATGGCAACCGGGTTCACTGGGTACTGCCAGCTACCTTCCAGTTCTTTTCCCAAAGGGTCTATGTAGGTATATGGGATATATTTGGGCCTTAAAGTAGGTATATGGGAACCCCTTTGGGCCCTAAGTACATACCATATACCTACCCTAAACCCTAAGCCCTAAACCCTATACAATATACCTACATGGACCCTTTGGGTTTCAAATTCTGCTGGCCTTCCTGCGCTGATGCTCACCATGATTGATGGCAGGATCCCTCGACCAAGGACTCCGGGTCCACCCTAGAAGCCCAGTTACCTATATATTGGGTTCCTGTCCTTAAGTCCCTATATGAATTTAAGCTACTAAGTTGTCTAAGGTTTCGGCTTCGTGAGGCGAGTGCAGAGCGCACATGCGGCCGTCAAGGGCGCATGAGGCTTGGAGTTCACGGCACTGCTAGGGTGTCCAAATCCGTGTTGTCTCTGACACTAGGGTGTCCTCTCGGCAAGGTTGAGGGGATCTAACTTGTGTACGTTCCAGACCACGTAAACCATGCATTAGAAAGGAGCACCGAAATCTTCCGCCCCTATGCTATGTTGGCGAAAATTCGAGAATATGTAGGCTAACACGTAATGGACATTAGCGTGTCGGGGCTGGCGAGATTCAGTGGCAGTACTCACTCAAGATCGGAGGGTCCAGATGCAACTGGGTTGCGGAAGAAAGTCCCAGCGCAGAGCCATATGAGCTATAGTGTAAACTCCTGGTATCCCCCTTATTAACCCGTATAGTACTCCCCTATATAATCTCCCACATGACCCCCTTGAAGGAGTTTAGACTATAGCTCATATACCCTAAACCCTAAACCCCTAAACCCTAAACCCTAAAACCTTAAACCCTAATCCCTTAACCCTAAACCATATGATAGCTCATATGTTGCACTGGGACTTAAAGGTTTCTCGACTTTAGGCTTCTCAAAAGTCCATCAGAATATTGAGGCATCCGGAGCCTCTGTGGACAAGGGGGCACAGAAAAGGACAGATGCCACTTCACAATCTATACCTTAGGAGGACCCCCACCCTGTAATAGTTGTATACTAGGAATTTAAGAGGACCCGAATATAATCCTTATTATCCCTTATAGGCACTATTACTGGGTGGGGGGGTCCAGCTAACCTATATACAGTACCATACCACTTTTTTGCGGTACTTGACTTTATGTCTAGTATCTTGTATATACAAAACTAGGTCACCAAAGAAAGGGTAGGGTATAGAGGTCTTCATACACCATGAAGCCTATCAGAACTCCTTAGGACCGCTACAAGGTTGTTGCAGAAGAGGGCTCAGGACTTGGGGTTTCGCATTGAGTTTACAATACTCAAGGCCAATAGAATTTGGATTCAGGGTTGTGGTTTAGGGCTTATCCATGTATAGCGTTTTGACCTTTTGGTGACCAAACCTCATCCTGAAATCCTGAACCCCTAAGCAATGGGACACCCTAAACCTTGAGCTCGGAACGCTTAACTCCTGAACCCTGAGCCCTATCTGGAGATCAAGTTGACTACAATGGGTATCAACATTGTACTAAATTCTTATAACTGTGTACCATAATCATCTTACTGGCTCTTAGTGGGGAATTTGGGAAGATAGCGTATACGGTAGGGATTGTATGCCCTTCTTCCCTACTCAGAACCACTAAACTGTAGCCCTAAACCCCAACCCTGAACCAGTAAGCTAAAGTAGGATCCCGAGGAAGGCCCTCCCGAACCTGCCAAGCTTCCGTCCCAGCTGACCAGAGATTTCAGCATTCAAGCAAGCCATAACCTGCCGAAATGGAGGCCCTACAGGGTTCCAGTCTAGGGACCTGCAAGCCCTAAACCCGAAACCCTATGAACCCGATAAACCCTAAACTGCGTTAGCTGAGGCTCCACTGTTCCAAGGACTCAAACAGGATGGGTTTAGGGTTTAGGGTTACAGTGATTTGTAAGGTCAAAAGGCACAAGGGCTCAAATGTTGATGCGCTTTGGGGACTAAACGTTAAATTTCTGGTGTTGGAACCGAAAATGACCACATCTGAGTGCTTGGAGCTTTAAGGAGACAATCCAATTGCGGATTTGGGATTCAGTTGACGGTGGAGGGTTCCGAGCTTGCCAAGACAATTAGGGCGTCCCTGCGGCGATACAAGGTACCACAATAATCATTCGTTGGTCTTGTGCCAAATTGGGATTAAGGTTTCATGATACGTGGGGCCTTGGGCCCTCAAGGGTGTTTTCGGTTTAAAGTGTAGGGCCTGCAAATCAACACGAACATCCAGAGTTGGGTACCGCCTGATATACTCCTAAGCACCACTATCAGGACCCAGAAGCCCCAGGCCCTAAACCCTAAACCCCTAAACCCCACACCCAAACCCCTAACCGGTTAGATGTATGGAAACTCTGCGCCCTTTGGGGGTTCCTGTACAGGGGTTATAAGGGGCATATCGGGGTATACAGGGTTTAGGGTTCAGGGACCTAGGCCGAAGCTCTGGATTGCGCTACACTACTTAGCCTACGATTCACCTGGGGTTCGAAGCCTATATCTACCGAGCATTTCGCGGAGCACCAGGGATACTGCGTCTACCACGGAGTAGCCTCTAAACCTTCTAACGGCCCTGAGTGTACCTGGAGTAACCTAAGCCCCGAACAAACAGGTCAAGACATTAAACATTAGCTACGAATCCCGAATTATAGGTACATTGGTTGGGTATGGATTGGGTACTGCCCCCACGCAGGAACAGTCTATATTAGGGGTCCCTATTAAGGGCTATATTTAACCATCTTATAATTATTATCCAACTGTTACTGAAGGTGGGCGGTACCTAAGGTATGTATCCCAAAGGGTCTATGTAGGTATATGGGATATACTTGGGCCTTAAAGTAGGTATATGGGAACCCCTTTGGGCCCTAAGTATGTACCATATACCTACCCTAAACCCTAAACCCTAAACCCTAAACCCTTATACCATATACCTACATGGACCCTTTGGGTTCTGACTTTGAGAACATAGCCTTCGCTGCGGTAAAGGTCCCGGAGAGCGATCACTCCTCAGCCTCCGTGTTTTTCTAGGGACGGTTTAGGGTTTAGGGTTTAGGGGTTTAGGGTTTATGGTTTAGTTGGGGGGGGGCGGGCTTGAGGATTACTGATTTCATTATGGCGTACTACTGGTCTAAACTCTAACTCCTGCTAGGCTTTTAGTGCGCCATTAAGCCTCGAATTATGCCCAAAGTGTTGAAGGCTCAGAGTCTCAGGCTTACAGCTCAGGGCTCAGGGCTTAGGGGTTTAGGGTTCAGGGTTGTTTAGGGTTTTGGGGTTCAGGGCTTAGGGTTTTATGAGGCTTCGGAAGTGAGGTTTCAGGGCGGGCTGGCAATTCAGAACTTAGGACCCAGCAATACATGGATTATATAGGGGTTATATAGGGATCATATAGGGTATATATAAGTATTATATAGAGATATGGAAAAGAACATGGAAACTACCATTTAGGGTTTAGGGATTAAGGGATTTAGGGTGTGGGATACAAACTTCTGTTGATACTAAACAGCCGGCATGACCTAAAATCCTACTTCCCAAACGTGACTTAGGGTCATGCCTGAGTTTTAGCCTGCACCGCTTTGCGTGAGGCTTTGAGTTCAGGTTTGTTTTTTATCGCAAGCATGTACAGCTGCCCCTACTTGGAGGGTCAGGGGCACTTGGCCAGTCTACTTATAACCCCTAAGAGCCATACGATATCTCCTGTTATTCCTATTAGCAACTCATTTAGTAAGTCCTCCCGACCCTGCAAGTGTCTTCCATACTGAATCAACATTCTAAACCAGCAGCCCCTAATCTTAAACCCTAGACCTATATTCCTCAACTGAGCTTGGTGTTTGCAAAGCAATCTGAGATCAGGGTTGGGGTTTGGGATTTAGGCTGTACCTGGCCCCCAGCACACTTCAGAATGAACACCTTGCCGCTTTATAAGTACAGTAACCGGGCACTTGTACACTTAGGGGTGTTTAGCCATTTAGGGGTCTAGGGCTTGGGGGTTCCGGAGCTTAGTTGGCGGTTTAGGGTTCAGGTGTTAGGGTGGGTTGGGGTTGAAGCTTCTCCCAGCTTTGGCACATGGATCCTGCACTCCCACTGTCAAAAACCTTGTCTTGAAACTACCCCCCGACTTTTGCGTAAGCCCTACGAGAATCGATCGTACGAGCGTGGGGTAAGCATATCAAACTCGGGGCTCCAAACCCTAAACCTGGACCCCTACTTGTGGACGTATTGCACCAACCTTGACCCTAAACCCTGAACGCTAAACCTGAAACCCAAATCTAAAACCCTAAACCCCAAAACCTGAAACCCTAAACCTGGAAACTTAAACCCTGACCCCTGAACCCTCAAACCTAAAGCCTAAAACTTAAAACCTAACAGAGGGGCCACGGCCTGGTGGGCGTTGGCTTGCTGGCCTCAATCTATGCTAAAGGTCAAAGCGCCAAAGCAATGATCTAGGCCCCTTTAACCACCATATAGGGGTTATACAAGTGTTACACAACGGCATATAGGGTCATGCAGGGTTATGTAGGGTTTAGGGTTTAGGTTCAAAGGGGCTCTAGACTCTAGGGCTTTGTATAAGGATATATAGAGATGTATATGGATATAAAATGTATGGTTCAAGGGTCCAAGTATCCAAGTGGTGCAGAATACGAAAAATTGAGTGGTGGGTTTGGGGGGGCTCCAAACCCTCATGTTGGGTACTTGGAAACTTGATGCTGTCAAAGCCTGAAGTTTCAGTTGTAGGTTGTTGGGCTTCGGGACTAGCGCTGATACAACACTGCACAGGCTTCCGGATATTGCTTGGCCCTAACCCGAGCCCTCCCATAACTCCAAAGCCCCTCAGAAACCAAGGTTTCAGATATGAAGCAGGGGCCGCAAGGTCTTGATTGTCATGTACTTGGCTGTGTAAGGTATGTAAGCTACCTTTCGCCAAATAAGCATGAAGGCCCAACAGTGGCCCAACCAAGACAACTGTCCCTTTGAAGGTGTACATATATGGGCTTCCAATCAACACTGAAAGCCTAGAGTACTACAGGCCCTGAAGAATGCCAAGTATCATTCTATTCCTGAGGTACCCTATATCATGCTTGCAATAATTTTGATAACTATTTCGGTCCCAGAATGATACACTAAACAATAAACCAAGGGGAAGGTTAAGGCGTTTAGGGTTTCTGGTCTTGGGTGCCAAGTGGGTGTTATCCATAGGCTTGGACTCCCTTGACAAGATCATCTATTGTCCTCCTCCCTTGCTGCGACTTCAAATCCTCAATCCTAAACCTCGATACCGCCAGGTAATCCTCCCAACAGATCATTCTTTAGCCACAAAGGAATTACGTCAGGGGCCTAAATAACTACCATAAGTAATCATCAATATCATTTTAAGGTCCGTTTGAGGTACCACATACTATAATGATAGAAAGGAAAATGGAACCATCATATTGGTAATTATTTAGGCCCTTACAGTAAGTGGGAACCCATCGATGGCTTTGGTACCAAATGCCCTGAAATTTGTGTAAGGGGGCCCTGGGAGTACTACATGCCAACCCTAAACCCTAAACCCTAAACCCTACATGCCCACATGGACCCCAAGTGTCGCTTGGCTTCGGCTTCTGCTCGCGCCTCCCGCGGCGCCGGCGGCTGCGAAGGCGGCTGTGGAGGTCGCCGCCCCTGTTGCGGCTTCAAAAGTAAGTAGGGTTTAGGATGTGGGGTTTAGGGTTTAGGATTTGGGGTTTAGGGTTTAGGGTTTAGGCACAGGGGATAGGTCCGGTGTTTTCTTCAACAGTTTGGGGTCCCTTTCAGGGGTCCGTATATCATAGGAGGATGATAACATATTGGTGCCTGTATTGGGGTCCCTAATCTTTTGGAAGCTACCAGAGAAGGTTATTATGGGGAAAGTAAGGATGTAAGGGTTCCAGCTTTACGGTTTGGGGTTATAGAGGTTTGAGGTTTGGGGTTACGGTCAGCGCTGCCATCGTTAAGAACTTCCAACCGTGCATACGCATCGCAAACTCTACCCCAGGGCATCATGCCATTCACACATCCTGACCAGATCGTTGGCTGTCGAACATCGGGCATCCCGCGCCATAGCATCCCCAACGCACTCTCTCCAACGCAAGCCTTCTCGCTGTCTCGATCTTTTCCTGGACACCACTGGATTACGAGTATACAGGACGTTCATGACATGCTTCGGCGTTGGTCCTGCTATTCGTTTCCAGCCAGGGCAATGTACATGCTGGCGGCACCAAGAGAAGTCATGTAGAACACTTCTTGGTGCCCCTCGCATGGTGTATGAAGGAAGTGTAGGTTGGCCGACATTGAACTTCCCGCTTTTTGTGGGTCCACGTGCGTGGCGGCATGCTGCCGCTGAGTCGGTATGCCTTGTTACCCAAGTATGATCAGCTTCAACGGACTATGGACCAGGACTCTCCTAGTACCCTCAACTAGGGGTATATGGTCCCTAATACTGGGAATTTAATGTATATAGAGGGTAGAGGGAGGTTCCAGGGAAAGAAGCTTCAAGATCTGGAATTCTCATACGAAGGCCCAAAGCTGTGTGGCCCTTTAGCAAGCACGCGACCAGACAACAGTCTAGGTCACATGAGCTATACTCTAAACTCCTTGAAGGGGGGTTATATAGGGGAGTATTATGGGGGTTGAGTTAAGGGGGATGCTAGGAGTTTTGACTATGGCTCACATGGGCGTTGGTCTATATTAAGGTACCGTGGCTCCCCAAACAATTAGCCCCTTCCGCCCGGGCTTCCGCAATCTTCCGCGCGCCAGGGTTTTTGCAAGGTTTTTGCATGATTTATTTTTTGGGCATGTCATGAGACTTGCAGTGCCCTCAATGTGTAGGGCTCACGGGTAAGGGACTCATAGAAGTCATTTGATCCCTTCATACTACTAATTACTAATCATGGGTTCCACTACTAGCCCCCCCCTGCACGAACCCCTTACCTATGGATATTTGGTGATAATTAGGCCTTAATGGGTACCCATGGCTGAACACCCCATCCAACTGTTACATGTGCCCCCCCCCCAAAAATGTAAGGTCTCCCATGGAAAAGATGAGAGAGAGAAAGAGACAGAGAGAGAGAGAGAGAGAGAACGAACAGTGAGCCCCGGCAAATTTCCTGCAAGTAGAATCTCTCTACTTAAGCCCCGAACCCCAAACCCCAAGTCCTTTTCCCAACACTTTCAGCGGAGACCTGGCTGGGTGCAGCCGGCGACTTGGAGCCTGTTGTCAGGGCAAAGGATGGGAAGGCGGATTTACCTGAACCCCCAAAGTATGTAGAATAATGGTCTTTTGGGCTTGATTTAGGGTTTTGGGCTATTATTTTACCTACTTTTGGGGTTCAGGTAGATGTTTAAGCTGAAGGGTTTAGGGCTTAGGGTTTAGGGCTACTCAGGGTTTGGAATGCAGGGTTATGCGGGTAATGAAAGAGGAGGCCTTACGTACGTGGCATTTCATAATTAGACATCGTAGGGCATGTATACGGAATGAAAGCTGCTACCTGATTCCGGGCTAGGCTTTGAGGGTTTAGGGGCCCAATGATATAGAATAATTACGCCCTAGACTGCCTACACACTACAACCTAAACCCATGCATGAAGACTAGATTCATATAGAGCGGTTTTTGTAAAGGGCACGGAGTCCGGATCCTATGGTTTTAATTGAAGTTATATAGAGATGAGAGGAGATCAATACTATCGGTAAACTATCAGGCAAAGAGGACCTGGGGGAGGATGGTCCGAGGTACCCTAAACCTTGGGAACTAGCATAAATAGTATACTAAGGTCATGCGGGGGATTTCGCGTATCCGCGGTATCTCCAAAAGTTCCTCTTTCACAAATTAGGGTTTCGGGGCCCGGCTGACGGGATTATCCAGGATCCCCCCCGCTTTCCTGAACTCGAAACCTGAGCTGTGGCCTAAACTCTTTGAACCGTTTGTTCTTATTTGTCGTGCTATCGCGGACGCCAGTCGCAATACGGACGCGCCCAAGGAATAGCTGACGCGGATACATCTTTGTCAAACTGTACTGACGCGAACTATCGCGGTTTGATCTCAGGCTATTAAACCTCACTTCAC
>CAJNIZ010044575.1:18092-49356 GCA_905231905.1 Symbiodinium pilosum | reverse complement strand
CTGCAGGGATACTCTGCGGTTGGGCACTGCGAGGATACTTAGTGGTTGAGCACTGCAGGGATACTCATTGGTTGGGCACTGCAGGGATACTTGGTGGTTGGGCACTGCAGGGATGCTCTGCGGTTGGGCATTGCAGGGATACTCTGCGGTTGGGCATTGCAGGGATACTCTGCGGTTGGGCACTGCAGGGATACTCTGCGGTTGGGCACTGCAGGGATACGTGGTGGCGGGGCACTGCAGGGATACTTGGTGGTTGGGCACTGCAGGGATACGTGGTGTGGGGCACTGCAAGGATACTTGGTGGTTGGCAATGCAGGGATACTTGGTGGTCGCACTGCAGGGATACTTGGTGGTCGGGCACTGCAGGGGTACTTGGTGGTTGGGCACTGCAGGGATGCTTGGTGGTTGGTCATTAAAATCAGCTTCCAGTCGGGCGAGGGCAACATCTACTTCAAAATCTAACAACCCTGCTGCAAGGGTGGGGAACAACGTGAAAGATGGTTAAAGTTAGTAGCCAACCTCAGTTTGAGATCGCTATTGTAAATGAAAGGTTTAACGCTGCTTTCAGGTTAAGCTATGCGAAAAGCCGTTAGCCTTCGACGGGAATGATCGATCAACTGATTCCAGTTTTTTGGTTCTTTCGGACCCATCCTTTGCACGTAGTTGCAGGGTCCACTGCCGCTTCTCTTGGGGAGTCAGCTACCAACACATTTGCGAAGTTTTCCAGTTAGCGTCATTCCAATAATGCAAGTCAAAGTCCTCCACGGTCCATGTACCATTGTGCACGAGTCTGTAGGGTAGTTGACTTTTTGCCGGGTTGTATGTCGTTTCTTTACTTGTGTATGTAACCCTTCAAGACCCTGTGTGGATAGGATCCGTACCAAAGTGTTTACTCTTGTTTTCCGCATAAAGCCCTGAAACCCCTGCTAGCTTCTCACCTAGCCAGGTCGGAATGCTAAAGCGGCTGGCCCGAGCAACGAGGCGCCGGGTTGCGTTGGATTTGCATATCCGTCCACAAGGCTTCAAGTGTATTAAGATTGGTTGGTGCTTGATTATCATGAGGAATTAGTATTCTTAGGAGTAGCAGTATGTTGCCAGGCAAAAACTTCTGAGTTCAAAGTGCGAAATGGGTTGCCAAGTGCAACCGTACTTGTAGTGATGGCAAGGCGGAGGATCATATTTGCATAAAAGCCCCAACCGGAAAGCTGCCGGCCCTCAAATCAACACCTTAAACCCTAACTCCTCCTACTCAACTCCAAAGGCCAGCCTCCCAAACCATGTTAGCATGAAACTTCCCAACCCCCGCGCCCAATGAAAGGGAACATCCTGCGCATCGAAGACATGAACAACCCCGGACACCACATAAATTCTTCGCAGAATCCCAAGAAGCTCTTCACAAGATCCTGTAAGAAGACTTTGGCCATTTTGCCCTGCCTTTTTGGTAGCCTTCATCTGCAAAGCCTAAGACGAAAAGAACCTTGGGCCCTAAACCAGAACCCCATACCTCAAACTCTTACAACCAGAAGCCTAAACTGTTATCCTGAGCTCCTACTCCGCGAGCCTCTCAAAACAATTGCTGTAAGTTCCACAGGGAGGCCGCCAACAGCCAAAACTCTGCTTTTCATACCCTACACACCTAGGGTTTCAAGGGTATCCCACTTGCAGAGCCTCCCCTCAAATTCAAAGCGCTAAGCTGAATGTACCCCTTTGCATCCCTTCTGAGAGGAAAAGGAGACCTCAGCAAACAATTACACGATCCCCTAAACCCTGATCCTAAATCCTAATCCTAAACTTGAAATCCTACGCCCCAAGCCTTAGATCTTAAGTCCTTTGCTTTTTTAAGACCGCGCCTCATCTCCACGTAAACACCGCGCTGCCCGAGGCCTGGCGGCCTGCTAGTCCTCCTGGGCCGGGAGCCGGAGGCGACGCGCTTGATTATGGAATTATATATAGGTATGTATTCGGAGTAAGGGTGTGGCCTTGATGCTCGCTGAAGTGATGCCATGGTGGCACACCGAGGTTGCCTGCACCTTTGTAGGTCAGCGCACCTCAAGACCATCCTGGGCTCGAGCAATTCGGGATTGCTCTGAAAAAAGTTTTGTTGGCCGAGGCGAAGGCACCACCAATGGGCGCACCCTTTCCATGGAGACATTTCCATGCAGCCCGGGCATTGATATTAGATCTTTCGGTTGACGTGCTGGCTGGGAAGCAGTTCTGGATGAGGGCCTGACTATATTGACATCCTCAATGAGGTCGTCCTGGCGGAGATGCAATTGGGTTATTTCCCGGCGGTCAAGCTGCATGGCATTGGATGGTCATCTTACGGACAGGTGTCAGCAGCAATTTTGGGCTCGTGTGAGGCTCTCGTATCAGGAGCCATTGCTGCCGGAGCCCAAGCTCATTCATCCAAAGGAAAGGCCGGCACTAAGGCCTCTCGGATTCCCGCCTCCTCAGCCCAAAACGGTTTTGGGTTTACAGTCTAGTCTGGGGCTTTATCGCTGACTATTGGAAAAATAGGTTTCCAAATCCGCCCGGAGTGCTAGGGTTCCAGCCTTGAGGATCCCTGAAGATGGAGCAACGGCTGTTGGAGACATCCGCCTCTAGCTCTAAACCCATCCATGGTCCCAATAGCCTTGCCAATTCTGCTGTTCCGGGAGTTCGTGCAAACCCTGAAGCAAGCAGACAAAGAACGTTCCGTTGCTAGATTCGTCACGCAATGGATCCTAGGGTTTCCTTCTGAGCTACAATGCATACTTCAGCGTGTTGACGTGGTGCAAAATTTCTTCGGCAAGCATTTTCATACACAGCAAACTTGACAACGGTCCTGTCGCGCCCGAGCCTTCCGTCGACCCCGCTCAGGGTATTTCAGGTATTCGCAACTTGTGAAAGACTGGAGCAGCACGTGGCAAGTAGGTAACTTTCCAGATGGCAAGAAGAGCCTTCCAATGAAGCTCGTCCCGTAGTCTGCCAGGGCCTTGTCGATGTTGCACGTCGCTAGGGGGCCAGGTAGCTCCTTCGGAATATTCTCTCAAACCTCTTGGCAACTGCTAATCTAGACCCTGGAAGCCAGAAACCATAAGTCTCAAGTCTCAAACACTTAAAGCCAAAACTCAAGCTCCCAAGCGTTACTTCAACCCCTATCTCTCTACAATGTTTATAATAACGTAGTGCGCGTACACGCAAATACACGCAAAGCCCGGAGCCCTCAGCCACGATGAGAACCTCGCGCGCTAAACCGCTGAAGTCCGGCAGGAGCTGGAAGTCGCAGATGAGACGTCGCAGCTGGCAGTGGACATTCAGTGTTTCAGGCTGGCGGCTTTAGTGATGCTGCGACTGCAAGACCTGCATGAGCTTAGTATACTAGAACGTTGCAATTCCCAAATTACAAGCTAGATCGGTTCATGGATTTTTTGTAAAGAAAGATGTTGCCGTGCAGGTTTTCGGCTACTAGAGTCAGATGGGAAGACATTGGAGTTGCAGTCAGCTGACATCCTATCGTTAGTAATTGTAATTGTACCGGCAAACGCGCTGGAGTAGGGTGGAGGTGTTCAACTTTAGAGAGGGAGTGATTAGCACAGATTTCCCTTAGTAGGCAGGAATTCTAATTTTCACGTTGTTCCTTGCACCAGCGGTCTGAACTGGGTAGTGCTCTTGGCGTGGAGGAATCCAGTATGTATCTGTTCCTACGTTCCCTATGAAATCCCGCAAGCAGATCCTATGACTGCCTTGAGGGATGCTGTGATCCTCCTCGGCCGCCAGCATCCCTACAGGCCTGCCTCCTGCTGGTGGTTGTGACACATTGTGGGAATGTCTGCAAGTTACCAGCAGATGACAAGAATCTCGTTGAAGTACTAGCAGACAGACATGAGAAGAATTCCTGTACAACCTACAGGAGGACCCCTCGGACGTTAGTGCCATCTATCCCAGGGTCTATGTCAGGGTCCTGAAGGGCAAACCTTGTTTTGTGGCTGGGGATCCTTGAAGGTTTCTATACAACAGATTGAAAAGCATACTCCTTTTCCCCCTCAACGAAGGGCGAAGGGGAAATCTGTTAATCGTACATCTGTGCGTGAGATTGCGGGTATCTTTGTCCATCGTTAAAACCCTGCCACCTTTGGCCATCAAGTCCTGCTTGGGCAGACAGAAAGCAGGAGGCAGGCAAAATGTGCCATGAGCTTCGCATTTACTACATGGTCTACTGAAGCAGAAATCGCTTGTCAAAAGATTGGTTTGCTGTTTTGCTACAAATTTCCGGCAAGATGTAGTCCAAGATGGGAGCCTCCAGAAGGTTCATCGCATATTGTGGAAGTTCACTTGGCAACCTTTTTTTTGTTATGGTGGCCAGTTTGGGGACCTTTTCTTTTTAAACAAAAGGGGCGCCTTCCACAAGCATTTAGTTGGGGCTCTGAGGCAAAGGAGTAGCCTTAATCAGTAGTCTTTTCAGATATGGCCAGACACCTACCAGACCCCTCCCATGCGTGCTGGTCCCCCACCACGCATCGTCAATGCTTGCAACACAAGAACCAACGTTGTCTGCATGGTTGTGGCCTGATATGTGCCATGCGAGCCATATTGAAAAATAAAATGGAAACTACCATTTAGGGTTTAGGGAGTGTTTGTTCATAGATAGGTGGGCCTAATGTGGGCTGCTATACTGTAGGGGCCTCCATAATTTCCATGGGCTTCCATGCTACGTGGTTCTCCTTATCATAGCAACTCCCAATTGGGGCCTCTAAAGTTCGGGAATCCCCAATTTTCCTCAAACGCCCCAACTAGAGAACGATTGTCCCAAAAGCTTTGGGAGCAGTGAGAAAAGCAGCACCATGACATCTAACATAATTTCCTCCGTTCAGATCTCCATGTACACATGCACCCATTCATCACTCCATCCATCCATGTTAATTATTGTCTCTGTAGTATTCTCCTTGCGTATAGAAACATATAAATAATTAACAGCTAACCTCGCGAGAACAGTGCGACAGCTTCACATCATGCCATCAACCTCACATCCCATCCCTTACCTCACAATAATCCTCCAACAACCTCATCACATCATCCCATTCACATGATTCCATCAACGAACCACCTCCAAGGAAAAAGACCCTCGCAACCCCTTCGGGAATCGCGAACGTCGGAAGGCCGGGATCCGAGGACGCCCTGCGCGGGACCGTCCGGACACACCAAACATGGAGAGGGAAAATCGGAAGACGCTCCACGAGCCAGCATCACGGCACGCCCGGGAACACTGAGCAGGTTATCGATTCGGAGTCGGAGGACGCTCACGGCACGCTGGGTCCACGAAGAGGGTTGTCGCTCATGGCCCAAGAGGAGGACCCATGATGTGTCTATGTGTATGTCTGTCTTCCTGTCTGTTTGTCAGTCACCTGTAATTAAACCCTAACCTTGAACTGCAGGCCCTACATAACCTCAAAATCTAAACTCCAAGCCCCCAAGCCCCCAAGCTCCACAAACCCAAAACCCTAATCACTAATTCTGGTCCTAATCGCTACTCCCAAAACCCCAGACCCAGTCCCTAAACCCTAAACCCTGGCTTGGACCCCTTGCACCCAGGGCAGACATCAAAAGTCCGAGGGTTTAGAAAAAAGAAGCCCTAAACCCTGCTCCCTAAACCCCAAACCCAGCTTCTGCCTGTAGGGAGATGCCGCGCCTCTGGGTCGCCGAGCAGCTCT
Organism: Symbiodinium pilosum; assembly: GCA_905231905.1. NCBI lineage: Eukaryota > Dinophyceae > Suessiales > Symbiodiniaceae > Symbiodinium > Symbiodinium pilosum. The sequence goes on along the minus strand of CAJNIZ010044575.1, from coordinate 43,666 downwards.
GGCAGCAGGTGGGCATTGCTTTTTGGCCTTTCGGGGCTTGGGGTTTAGGGTTTTTAGGATTTTTTGGGGGTCTTTGGGATGTTCAAGGGGTCTATGGGCACTCAGTTGATATTGGGATATTCAAATTGGGGTTATGTTGGGCTCACATTAGGGTTACATTGGGGTTATATTGAGGTTCTACTGGGATAATGGAGAATAAAATGGAAACTACCATTTAGGGTTTAGGGTTTAGGGTTTGGGACTAGAATAAATTCCAATGGTGGGAAACAAATGGAAACCAGGGACATTATCGCAACAGTGGAGAATCGACTGGACATGAAAATGGAAGGTGAAATGGAGACGAAATGGAAACCGCGATGATAAGGTGTTAATAGGGATTATGGGGTTTCCCGTGGTTTCCCAAAATCAGGGGCACCTTTTTGGAGTACGTATGATGGGAGTATAGTAGTTTGGGGTTTTTATCCGGGTCCCCTATTCAGGGAAACTACCGTTTATGCGCTTCATGGGGCGAATCATAGGGCTACACAAAGGATTCAAGTCGTGGTGTTTCTGCGAGGGTTCTTAGGGTTTGTAGAGCTGATCTTGTTTTCGACGTCAGGCGTGTCAAGCTAGAGGTGGGTACGGCTCCTCTTTGGAGCTGTGGGGTTTGACTAACAGTATGGTTTTTTGGGTGTATTGGGTTTCGGGCTTTAGAGGATTTTTGATTTCGGCGAGTTTTGGGGCTTATGAATTTCTGCATTCCGAACGGGGATGTTCTCGAGAGATCTACGCGGATTCTGGAGGAGTCGGGCATTCAAGGGAGTTGCATCTCAGGCAGCTTAAGCAACCTCTGTGGAGGACTATGCAGAGTTTTACTTCTGGTCCTTCTTCTGTGGCCCTGAAATAAGGGATCTTGTGGCAATTCCTTCAGGCTGGCTTTGATGAGCCGAGGGCATAGCTACATTTGATCAGATATCGTATGGTCAGAAGCTAAACAGCTTGGCCCCGTCGGCATAGAATGATTGGGTTCGAAGACTGGTCTGTGTCGATGTCAACATATTTCAGCAACAAGAACTTTGTTATGGTATAGAGGGGCTTTTACCCAACTGGTAGCTGCACGTGAGTCGCAGTCTGCAGAAGAGGTGTCCCTGCAGTGCGGCCCTTTCATGATAAGGCCCAGCTATGCCCATCTGCAAGGTCGTTTTTCATCTTCAATTTTCGTTCACACCAATGGTTCCGGCTTGAACATACGGGAAGTTCAGAGACATCGCCACCTCATGCAAGCAGTGGCCGGCATCAAGAGCCAGCATTCATCAACGTAACACGGTATGGAAGTATTGCCCTTCCAATCCTCCCTATGATGCCTATCTTCTTCCGTGCAACGGGTTGTGGACTACCACGGTAGTTTACACTTATCAGCGTTCCGAGCGAAACGACGACCACAGTTATCCAATCGGAACCCCACCCAGAATGACTCAATATCGTGAGCCTAAAGGTTACTTCTGAACACCCAACCCCAAGCCCCAAATCCTGAAGCATACAAAGCTCCTTATCGCTCCTCAACTCGTCCGTAGGGCTCGAGCTATCTATAAACCAACTCATACCTACCCAGTGACCTCCAAGTTGCGGCCTCAAAGCCAACCCATCCTAAACCCTAGACCCTCAACCCTGAACCTTATCTTGAATCTTGCAACTACGTACATCTTTGAATCTGAACCATACACAAGAACCGCTCCATGCTCATCTCAGAGGGCCTGAAGCTGGAGCGAGGGCGCCGCTTCCCCAGGCGCTTGGATGTGGAGAAGGCGGCGCCAAGCTAGGGCTGAAGATGAGGGCTCTATGAACCCGTAGAGAATCTTCATCAGCCTTGATCTAGGTCTCCTGAGATTCATTTTGCAATGTAGGGGGTGCTGCCTTCCTGAAAGCAAATTGAAAGAGTCAGGAAAAGCACAGTTCGTGTCCAAGCCAAATGGTGTTTTTGGGAGACTCCGGAACCATCTCTGTCACATCTATAGCCTATGAACCGGTATGCAATTTTTGAAGCACCTAACAACCCGAATCTGCAACCCTGCTATCACTCGTAAACGTATTGAATACTGGGATCTAAGATTCAGATAAATGAGGCTTTTTCCGTTACAAGTTGTTCTAGCAGGCCCTAGGCCCTAACTTTTCAAACCCTAAGCACATCGTCAAATGACCTGACTCCCTACTAAGCTTTACGAAGCATGTGTGATTAGAGAATGCTCAAACTTTACAACCCAAACCCCTGAAAACCCTTTTCATGGTCCATGTATACGCCCATGCTCCCAACCCAGCCCTAAATCCATACATCATCACACCAGAGTATAAGGAGCCACTCCGCAATCAATAATCCCGGTCCCCATGTAGTCCTCGCATAATCCCTAAGGTCCCTAGGGTAGCCCTACGCCCACGGTCAGGTGGAGCGAAACCTCGCCTGGGCGGAGGAGGAGACTTGGGATCTAAGCCTCTGAGGGGCTGATATAAGGGTACTTGGAAATAATGTTCAGTTTTTGCTTACTATAATCCTAAGAAATAGCACAGATTACGTTTTTGTAGGGTTCCTAGGTCAGCAGAGAGGGCTTAGGGAGGGTAGGGGATTTTGAGTTTTCGGGTTTTGGATTTACAGGTTTAGACTTTGGGGATTCATAATCCGGGATCCCATGACATATGTGCAACATCTTTAGTTTTGGGGTTTGCGTCGCGAATTCCTGAGGAAACTTCGCACGCAACTTGATTCCTGTGCAGATCTGAGACGAAGAGTTGAGAAGCGTGCCCGAAGACGGTAGTGGGCTTAGATGGGGTTGAGGTCCAACAAATCCTAGGGAGATGTAGGGTGCATGAGGACTGCAGCTTTTCCGTATTTGTTGCACATCTCTTTCAGATGCTCCTCACCAGCGCCTTAAACCTCGATCCTGACTTGGCTGTCGCTACTCAGCCTCGTACCAAAAACAAGACAGGAAATCCTTATACCAGAATCCGCACTATCATCATTACCTAAAGCGGTGGGACCCTCATCAAACTCGGTACCTCAAACAACAAGTTCTAATGTGTGCATAAATCCCAAAGAAGCGCCTTCACTACAGCGCAGGAGTTGGAGCGGGTCCCTGACCAGAAATTCCGAGGGGAGCTAAAAAGGCTGGCCTTGCTACTCCTCCTCCTCCTCCTTTCTCCCCCGCCCCCTCCTTTTCCTCCTGCTCGTCCACCTTCTCCCTTTCCATCCTCCTCCTCCTCCTCCTCCTCTCCATCCGTTTCCTGCGACATCACCATGCGGCAAGTTCATACTGATACCCAGCATGACCCCGGACAGTGTTTTTTCAAAGGCTGAAAGCGCTTATGCCCAAACCCAGAACCTGAACCCTTATATGAGCTGTAGTCTAAACCCCTCAGAGGGGTTACATAAGGGAGCATATATGGGACTATCATTGGGGTTATTATGTTGAAGCTTCGAGTTCTTTCTTGTGGTTTCTAGAGTGAGAACCCTTCTATTCGGCATGCATTGATTGCAAGTTTGACGACACAATCCCTTTAAGGTGCTTTAACGTGCTGTGCCTGGAAGATGGCACGCCTCCCAGGCCCACGGCGCCCAAACCATCAACCTTGTAATTTGAAGCCAATGCCTGAAAGCCTACTTCCAAATTCCCGTCCTTTTTCCCTTTGCCCCTGCTAGTTCCCAGGCCTAAACCCAAAATCTCTCAACCTTACTACTTCCAAATTCCCGTCCTTTTTCCCTTTGCTCCTGCTAGTTCCCAGGCCTAAACCCAAAATCTCTCAACCCTACACCCTAAATCCTCAAGCCTTTGGCAAGGCACCTTGAACATCTCCGCACACGCGTAGCCGCCAACCTGGCCCTGCGCAAGGGCCACATGCTGGGTGACCCGTAAGCAGGATGTGGGGTTTTGGGTCTGGGGCTTGGGGCCGAGGGGCCAGGGTGTAGCGGCTAGGGTGCAGGTGATTAATAGGGATACATGGTACCATGCAAGCCCATACGGTTTTTACAAGCCTTCTTAACACTGTAGGGGTCTACAGGGTTGGTTGCAACCTCAGTTTAATGGAGAAGCAAATGGATCATCAAATGGCACATGCAATCAAATTAAACCTCTGGGTTAATGTAGAGATTAAGGATTTAGGGTTTAGTCGTCTAATTGGAGGCCTGAGGAGATAATGCCCTACTCGTATTGGGTATAATGGGATTAGTCTTAAAGGCCAAGTACGATTGTAATACCAACCCATTTTTTTGTCCCCGACGGCTTTTCAGTATGGTCTCAGTTGCATTATGATTTGCAGTTTTACTTCTCATGAGGTTTAAATGGTTGAAATTACCCATGGTGTTTAGGGTTTGATGTAGAAACGAAGACAAATTCTCAACACACTCCGCCCCATTGTACAATCTTCCTGACTCAGGCTCCAAATTATGGGCTTTGGGTTTCAGAATATGCCGTCTCTTCACGCAGGTTTATTGCTCTATGGAAGGGTATGCAGGAGTCCTCGGTATGGGCATGGTGTGCACGCATGTAAGTAGCAGAGGGAGAGAGCACCATTCTGAATAAAGTTGAAGATTAAGGGCGACGGTTTTTAGATTGAAGCTCAAGAAGGTAGCGTAGGGAAGCAAGACAGGGGAAGATCATGGGGATCACGCTGGCAGTTTGAGCTAAGGGCTTGGAATTCGAGGTTTGGTTGTACGGTGGAATAGCATCGGCTTTGTTGACCGGGCTCCATGGTGCGTTGAGAGATTGTTCAGAGTTTAGGGTTGAAGGGCTCTAGACTCTAGAAGTACTTTGGGCGGCTACCATTATTTCCGCCGTTACATGGCTTTGAATTTCGAGTTGTGACTCCAGCGGCAGTGGTCTTTGCAAGGTTTTGGTGTTTGTGGCTTACAGAATTTGACCTCTGGAGGAGAGACGCGAACTTTCCATGCTCTGTATCCGCAACAACCCAACACCTACAACCTACCCGCAAGACTACTTGGAGTCCGTACAAATCCGTTCTCATTCCCGCACACAGCCTGGGTGCTAAGCCGAGCCCCCCCCCCAAAACCGCACACTACCCAGAAACCCCTTTCTGATCCCTACATAGCTCCACCGACTAGATGTCCCGTGCCATGATTAGTATTATTGTTCTTATTACCGCTGACGGTTATCGTTGTTATCGTATTGTGGCGTCGGCCCACAGAGCTTTTGTCATCCCCACCAGAAACCCCACAGAGATCCCCTCCGAGGCGAAGACTACGCGCTGATCCTCCGCAAGCCGACTTGAGGGATGCGGGGAAAAAAGAGCCGACAGGTGACCAAACCTTATAAGATAACATGTGTGTGGGGGGCTTGGAGGCTCGCATGAGGCGGAAGGATAGTTCAAATAAGGATACGGTAATCCCCATATAGAGAAAGGTTCTGGAGCTTTTCATCAAACATAAAATGAAGCTTGCATTGATCGCTACAAAAACCTTAAACCCTACAAGCACACAATTCAAGGGACCTTAAGGTACCTGGTAGTTGATTACAGCACGAAGCCGTCCTGAGATGTTCAGCATATCTGTGTCAGACCAGGCAACTGCGTAAACCCCGAAGCCAGAAAAGACCCGACACCCTGAAACTAAACCCTGCGTGCCCCCTGAACCGAGTTCTGGGCCGGGGCTCTGCCAGCTTGGCATTCCACAGGTAAGCAGTGGGCAGGTGGAACAAAGATCTGGCAAAACGCAAAAACAACAAACAAACAAACGAGCAAACAGACAAACAATTGACCTTCGAACTCCTCTCAGTGCCCGAGGTCTGTGCCCAAACGAGGCTTGCAAGGAGCTCGTGATGATCTTTGGCAGGGACTTGGAAAGGTCTAGCACGTAAGGGCCCCAAATGAGGCACAGGAAATGTGATGATGAGGAAGTTGTTTTTGTCAAAGAAATGCTGAACACCGAATCCGGCACCTTGCAGGAGACTGGGTTCAGATAAGTTCATGTTCGAGGTAAAGCAAGCCCGGCCAAATCGGAACCATGAACTTCAACCTCTCATGATCATGGAGATGAATGTGATGACCCCTTGTCCCAGTATCATGGCTTTATCGGATTCCCGCATCTTAGACGACTAAACAAATTAACTCGTTGTTTCGCATGGTTATCATGCTTGTCTTTGTGTGTGGTATGTGCTTTTCCAACTAGAACATCTATTCAAATCATATGCAATACTGGTGAGGATTACGATTCCAAAGCGGACGCGCTGAATCTGATAGCAAGTTTGTGCGGGCATTCCCAAAAACAGGTGTCTCCCTTATGTGCGCCGGAATACTAGAATCCTGACTATGGAGACATTAAAAGGGGGCCCGCATTTTGGAAACCCTGTACACATCATCAACCTCTGATGCTACCCCTCTCCGTAACAGTTGGATAGCAAGTCTAACATGAATATCTAGAGCCTTCAGTTATTTCACCTCTCAAGTACAGTACCCAAGAAAACCTCACCATTTGTTTAGACATTGCTGTTGCAGGAGGATTGCCAGCCTGTGGACTGCTCCTTCACCGAGTGGGGAGGAGAGCCAATCTAGTCCCTAAATCAGAGTTAGGGACGTCATTCGTGATACGACTACCATCATGTACGAATACATATGTATACACATACATACATACATACACACATACATACATCCATACATACATACATACATACATACATACATGCATATGTATACGATGGACATATGTGACTTCGTTGGGGGAGTGTTGAGTACATGCAGACCGTAATTCGCACTGCATGCCTAGAAGCGAGGTAGAGTATTAGTCCTCTTGCAGAACAAGAAAGCATGAGGGTATTGGATATGTATCAACCTTCAGCAAAGATAAGCCCTCTGCAGCAAGATGAATTTAGCGCGGCTGCAGCAATGTTAGGGCTTTGTGAGGATTCGAGGTGCTTCTGAACCACTTCGAAAAGGGGTATGGGGCACTAGCTGGTGATTCTGTAGCCTTACAAATCCCAATCTTTGATGAAGCTTCGTCAGGTTTTTTGTAGGGGTCGTAGAACTACAAGGGGTTGCCCGTGCACAGAGCAACCACAATGTCCCTCACACTTGCAAGCAGTTTAGTAGAAGCCTGAAAAAATTGGGAAGCCATTCTCCAAGCATCCTGACCTGACTATAGCATAATTTACTGTTTTCGTGCAAGTCGTATCCAATTCGGCAAGTAAAAAATTACGCATGCAAAGCACCTCCCTGCATTTGGACGTTCTCGATCAGCCCCGGGGAGCCTGGACTTGTGCGTTCCGCTGGGGCCTTGCGAAAGTTCGTAAGCCAGCTACTAAATTGGGTTCCATGAATAGGGGCTTATCGGGATGCATATGCTTGCAGTTCAAGATCCTTGACAAAGGCCTAGTCAAGGGGGATAGGAAGCATGCACTGGTCCTAGCTTGAGGCTCTAGATGGCCCCATATGAACAGAAAGCGGATCCTGCGGTGTATGGGTTTTATAAGCCTTGCGAACGCCTCATGTCAGCCATACCTTCCCCGTGCCAATACTCTAAACTCCTGAGTCTAACCCCTGGGCGCTGCACCTACACCTTATAGGCTTGAACCCTCCATCATGCCCACAATTCCTTTTAAAAAAATCGCCTCTAAAGGAGTCGGCAGGTTGTTTTATGTCTCTTGCATAGTTCTATCTCAGTCCTACCAAAAGGATGTATATATATATATATATGGAGGTACATATATACATACATATATATATATACACACATATCTATACATATACCTTAGATTTCTGTGTATATCCCTCACCTAAGCCCCACCCCTCCTCCTTGCGCCCTCCATCAGAATGGTCCGTGGCGAGCTGTGACCAGCTGGCCGAGCGCAAACGTGGGGTGAACACCACAGCCAGGCCAGGGCTTCTGGGTTTTGGGCGGTCCATAGGGTTTTAATATAGGGTTGTATAGGGATAATGGAAAATAAAATGGAAATTACTAGGGATTATATAGGGGTATAATGTTGGAGCACTTGTTGGGCCTAGAGAGGTTACATAGTCTGCTGGACTGAGGAGTTAGGGTCGATGGGACGTCATTGGCTTTGTACTGAGTGCGCAGGATCACGTATGGTTCTAGCGGAGCCTGATTCGCCCATGCAGCATGAGTCTTTTCTCTTAGCAGAGCAGACAAGCATCTTGTTCCGTAGCATTGATTGTGGCTTCTTTTCTTGGGATACACTGAACCTCCCCCAACTTCAAGCGGTAGCATCTTGGGAAGAAAACTTTAGGCTCTAGTGTTTGGGGTGGTGGGCTTCTGCCAACCCTGCACAGCTTAAGGACAGGTCAAGAAAATAGAGGGCACTGACATGAGGCTTTTCTGCACTTCTGGTCCCATATCCAACTCCAACAATGATTCAGTTACTGTTAGTCGGGTGGTGGATCCTTGCCAGTGGATTCCGTCTGACATTAGGTGAGCAGGCATTGTTTCGAAATCGTATTATGCAAGCAAGCGAAGATGGCATGAGGACGTATAGGGATAGAGGGGATCTCATGTTTGGAAATCTTCGCAGTGTAGTTACAGCAAAATGGTTTGGGATTCGAGTCTCAGACGTCTGTCTCATGTTGATCATGGTCTCTGCCAGGCAAGGAAACAGCATTTGGTAGTGCAAAGAGCTTCGATGAGCCGCTGAATGCATCGCGTGAAGACCCTCGCAAAGGGTCATGTGCGGCCCTTGCTATCAGGCTCAACTCTCATCCCTATTCAACAAGCATCAACGGCTTTTCTTTTGGGCCCTAAAACAAATCTCAGCCCTAAGCCCTGAACTCCCTGGCGCCCCAACCTTGAGTCGTACACTCCAATTTCAAACCGTCAAACTATGACTTGCCTATGGAATGCCCAGAGAAATCGCATATGACATTCGCAACAACCGTAAACCTATGAGCTTCCTATGGAATGCCTAGCGAACTCTATACGACCTTCGCAACATCCTTATGAACTTGAACAGCCCGCCGACCGCTGAAATCCCATGATATCGCAGGTGCGGTGGGCAGCCATGCAAAGGGATTCTGGCGGCCTGGCCTCACTGGGAGGTTATGGGGCTTGTGCCCTTCGAAGTTCTATAAGGGCTTAAAAGATGACGGACTTCTGAAAATGCACGAAAGCTTTCTGTCGACTTGGGGTTCCGACAGAGTAAGGGGCTTTGAACACTGCTGATCGGATAACGTTGCCTGTGGCGGCAGCAATATACTTAATGCATGCCAACTCCAAACTCTAGCCCCAAGGCAAGATCATCGTCTCTACTTCAAGCTAACATGCTGCTCTGAGTAGGGATCTTCAGGTACCAATCCCTCACTCCTGCTTAGCCGAGAAGGAAAAGAATGGTGATGGGAATTTTGTAGGAATCCATTCCCCCATTCTCAACTGAGCATGAGTAAGATGTGGAATCTAGCGCAGCAGGCACACTGTTGTCAAGCTATGCCTGGCAAGAGTGTGGGTTCAGAAGCAGACCTTCACGCAAGACGGCGGCACCCCTTGAACCGCTCCATTCACTCCTAAAGGCGACCATGCAAAATGCCACAGCCTCAAATTCAAGACCTTGCATCCTACAAAGTATTCTACTTCATGGACAGCGGACGAAAATGATTAAGTAGTTCATGACCCGAGGTAGAACATGTACAAGACATTGCCTGACCCCAAGTAATCCCAGGCAATGACCAAGCATGCTTTCCACGAATGCGCGGGCGAGCCCATTGACTGTGTGCTGGGTGAATGGAGCAGTCGGGGGCCTCGTGGTGCAACCGGGCTATTCTGAAGATTAGAACCCCCCACCTTTTATACACTTCTCAACACGCTCAGGGTAATGCTACAAGCAAGAAGGGGGCATCTTGGTTTCAAGCAATCCCCATGTGAGTGGTTTCAGCAGATGTCCGCCTTCTCCTGTCGGATGTCAAGCTAAATTGGCAAGCTCTGATCAAGGTGATGGGCCTGTAGGCTTCAGCTTTCTGCGATAAGATAGTCAGTCAACACTAAATCTGGCAAGTCCTGCCCCGTTGCACACGGTGACGCTTCTTGCAAAGGATCAGGGATGATGTCTCGGGGCTTGTGCCTCCCAAAGGGTTCTCCAGCATTTTATAGCAGCAGGGGCACAGTCAATCGCCATCCAATATGAGCATTGCAAGTTGTTGCTGAAAGGTTGAGGGGTTGCGATCATACAGGCCTGGCCTGAAGGGCCCCAAGAGAATTTCTGAAGATGTGTACATAATATCCCAGACAAGCGGCTACGATTTAAGGGTGAGCGGCAAGTGTCTTGTGCGTGGTGGAGGTCTAGAGGGCTGTCGCAGCAAACCATCAGCTGTCCTCTTCGAAGTAGACTTCAGCAAGCCCTCCTGAGGCGTTTAGGCTTTGTACTTTGGCCCACCCCCAAACCCCAATTTTGCGTTCTTCAAGCACTTACTCCAAGCGGTTTTGCCTGTGGCTCGCTCCATAAGCTGTTCCGGTAACTGAAGTGCCGCCAGAAGTATGACAAGCATGCATCTGTTGCGCTTAGACACATCATTAACCCATCTAGTGGCAGTTGGTGTGCGGCATGCTCTGGGTTGACATATAGGTGCCTCGTGGCGCGCTGTTTTGTATGTGCATTCAGACGTTCAAGGTTGGACACGAGTCCAGTATCCGATCTTTATTGCAACGCCCATTTCATGTGCAGTTGCGAAAAACAATGGACGTCTTCACCCAGCCGCTCTTTCCAAAAGCTTTGCCAAGCCATCGTGGTGTCAGTCTCCACACACAAACACCGTGCACATCTGCAGCTATTGTTATTGGACGTAGTTGGGAGCAACCGAAACCCACAAGCTAAACAGATCTCCAATCCACGCAACCCTAAACTTGAAGCCCCTAAGCCCTACAGCCCACCCCGAGCCAAACATTGGACCTTGACCAGCTGTGCCTTGCTAGCCCAGCAATATATTACCCCAATCCAAACAGCCCAAGCGGAGGCCTCAAAACAAAGCCCATGTCAACGGCAATCATGGGATTTCTCAGCTGGTTCATCCAGTACCTGGAAAATCTTGTGCATGAATTCGCGTGGCTGCCGCAGCCGGCGTGACAAGCATGTCGGTCGAAAACATCCACGTCGCTATCCGAATACGGCCCATGAACGAGTCAGAGGACAGAGAAGCCTGGGTTCGGGACCTTCTTCGTGGGCGAATTGGGCTTCAAAGGATTTGGGGAAGAGGACTGTAGCTTTGTAGTCGCTGAAGCGGTGAGTTTTTTGGAAGATGGACGCGTAGAAGGCTGACCTTGAAGATTCAGTGGCGCACGATCCACCGAGAGAGTGTTCTCTACTCATGTTTGCCTACGCTCACAAGCCGTGGAGGTAGGATTGGTAGGATGTAGACGCCCGGATCCAGCAGTCGAGGAGTTTGTTGCAAATCTTGCTTGAGAAGCCACTTAGGATGCACTGGAATTCCAGGAACAACCTGGCTTCGTGGGCGCCCTCTCCTAAGCTAACATGGAACCCCGAAAGAGCCCTAGGAAGACGACTGTCAAAACTGTAGCTTTGCAAATCTGGCCAACACTATTTTGTTTGTAGCCCCACGTATAGTGTCTGGAATCTCGGAGAGAACCCTGAACCTTGTATATACATCCACCTGACACCTCCGGTAAGGTTCTAGGATACCAAAATCACCCCGCTTCGAACCTACCCATGTGCATCCAGAAATAAGTACGCCTACCAATATCATTGTTCCTTGGTTGCCAAATAATCCTGTTTGCGTACATCTCCGCATGGTGTTTGTTTGCCCCAAAGCGTGATTATCCCTTAAGCCCCAAACCCTGCATCCTCAAATCTGCACCCTAAACCCCACGCCCCTAAACTCAAACTCCCAATCCTGTTAAGCAACCTGAGTTAACAGTACACATTTTGGGCTTATAGTAAATAGCAGGGTTTCCTTCTTATAGTAGCTTGATTTAAGTTCCTTAGCAGCAACCCAGTGTTAGCGCATGTACTGCAGCGGAGGAGTCGCACGGTGGCTCGGCTGTCAGCATTCCAATGGACCAGCCGACTGTTGTCATCCAGGTGCCTGGTCAAATGTTGGGGGAGAGTGGTTTAGGGATGTTGTCGGAGTTTGAGGGGAGTTTAGCTTTTTTTGGGGAGATCACGGACTGGCGCATGTACGGGCTTTAGGGAATTGAGGGGTCTGGTTCTGGGCTTAGATGGTTGAGGGTTTAGGTCAAGGGTTCGGCAGCTTCCACTGAAAGAGGCCGTAGCAAGAATCAGGCAAGGATGCGCTTCAGGATAGGGCTTCATAGAGGCCCTTCCAAGACCAAGACCAGGCTGCGGGCCGAAGAGTCTGTCTAGTAGGGTTAGCATACAACTGTATCCAGTTGTTGTCTAAGTATTGTTTGGTACATCAAAGGAATGACATGTCGGGACAAGGGTGCAGGGCAAGCATCAGATTTCAGAGCACCTTGGTTACTTTGCGGCTAGTCATAGTGGTTGTGGTAATACTGATACTTAGTAGCAGTGTTGCACCTTTTGCAGAAACATGTATATTTGAAGTTGTACCCGTCATAGAAACATTGATATTAGAAGCTCCAGGATTGCAATGAAGATGGGAGGGGTGTAGATCAGCTGAATGCCAGCTACCAGCCCTGCTATTGGACTCGCATGGTGTAGGGTCGCCGGAATAGGGCAATGGTTTGTGTGGTAAATCTTCGATTGTGGGTTCGCATTTCCTGCCAGCCCTTGGCTCATTTTACCTCAGGGCAACATAAGGTCGCCCCAAAGCTTCGGAGCTGTGCTTCAGTATATCATGCAGGGTTGTAGAACAACAAAGTCTTGCCTCATTGTTTCTTGTCCTCTGCATTGTTGGTGGTCTAAGCCTGCAGATTTCGTGACCGAGGGTCTCGTCTAAGATGCACATGGGGACTGCTGTTGCAATGACTCCCCTAGTACAGGCAGCACTTGGTTGCAGAAACTGTAAGATAAGTATGCAGTGTGGAATCTGGAAACTCGATATCATCGTGAGTATTATAGCAGCGTTCCCAACGCAAGGGCCCTTATCTGAAAGGTTTCCACGCCTTACAATCCACCTTACAATCCCAAAGCCCCTGCGCAACCCTTTAGCATACATAGCCCTGCTTCTACCCATGAACATATCGGCTGACCTTCAAACATGTAGGGTAGAGGGGCGGCCCCTTTCGCAAGGTTTCTCTGGGCAACTCTACCTTCCTTGGTTAGAGATCATTACTTGTCTTAGGACCTACAAGACCTTTTGGGAGATATGACCATGTAAACCACTTGCTCCCTCAAATTAACACAGGACCCCCAAAGGGCCCACTGAAAACGATGGAGACCACTTCTTCAACCAAGGGGCTATCTGTGTTCCATGTCAGTTTAGGCCAGGGTACCTCCTAGAATCCCGATTGAGAAAGGGCCCAGATATGGAACACTCAAGGCCAGTGACGGCCAAGTGAAGACCTTCACCTTCGACCAGTGTGCCTTGCCCCGGAAGCATTGGACTCCGCAGCAGGGTCTAGGATTAAAGGTTTGGGATTTCGGGTTAGGGTAAACCTTGTCGAGAGCCGTAGGGGTGCCGCTTGGCTGAGGGACCGCCGGAGAGGCTTGACAGGGTAGCTGTCACTGTTGGGCATGCCTTTGAAGCATCACTTGAGGACCTCTTGCCCCGCAGTTCGAACATTTGCCAATATGTCTTTGTCGGGATGCATGTAGCTGACACCATCTGGAGAGATTCCAAATGAGAATATATTGCGTAGTATGGGTGCAAACATGGTTGTATCTTGCCATACATGATGTATGAATGCTGGGTAGTGGGAATTCCACCACACTCCTCCCAGCAGAACGGCCGCAATAATCTTTTGGGGCTCATTCGGTTTCTTTTTGACGTGCATCTTTCTGTGATCTGATCGTCCTCCTGTTTCAGGCCTGTTTCCTCGGTTAGCAGGGTTGTGACAATTCGCGATGCAAGCCAGGAAAGCAGAGCGACTCCCCAACAGGTATAATGAGAATATACAGGGACCTTAATAAGATTACGATGACTCCTTGTGGTCACTACTCGTAGCAAAAAAACACTGGATATTCAGTTGGGCGGAGCACCTCTAGGCCGCCGCTCCATGACGAACTGCCAGAGCTTTTTCGTGCGGGCTCATGGATCTGGATCGCTTTTGAGGAATGTGACTTAAGTTCCCAATGTTCTAAATCCAGGTTTAGGGTTTTGTGCCTGCAGTGGACCTCAGCAACATCCCTATAGATTCAGCTTGATATAGTCACGACGAAGTGTCAGCAACTAAGCTGTTATTCCAAATCCTAAGCTCTACGCCTGAAAGCCACAAAACTTCTGAAGCTCCCAATCCCCCGAAGCCTGAAACTTACTGGTGGTTAGTAGGGAACCAGGGAATATAGTCCTGATACAATCCCTACATCATATATTCCCCTATTCTTTCAATTACTAACCCCCCAGTAAGTAAAACGGACACCTGCAGGTTTCAATTCCCTGGATCCATCCGACCCCTCGGGAACACAGGCGAGTGTGGGCTTCATCACCCAATGGGGAAGATCAGGCTTTAGGATTTAGCCTGATGATGTAAGGAATCGAGGAACTTGGAAGGACGCTTTTTGTTGCGGATTTGCATTCCAGCCTAATTTAGTTCCGCAGGGAGAGGTGATAAGGATCGGTGGGTTACACCGGTCTCGAGAGGGGTCGGGCAGTGCACGTGAGGAAAGGAATGGGTTTGGACTTTTGCACATTCCCTGTCGCCGCTTCTCACAGGTCGAATGGAGCATTGCTATTGATTCCATTGGCACTGTAGACTTGAAACAAGCTTCGGGGCAACACGTAATGTTGAAGCTGAAAGGGGGTATGATACAAAGCCAGGGTAAGGTGTGGGCGCCTGGGCGCTTTTTGGCTAAAGGCCTAGCGGCTCTGCCTGGTATTTCGGATGCCACAGCGTCTTTCTTCTGCAGAGTCACTTTCTCTGTATCTTGCACAGACGCTTTTGCGCAACCTTCCTTTCTTGTCTATACATCGCGCCCCCTAGGTCTTATCCTCTCAATCTTATTGCCTATACTCTTGTCCTCAAACCTTTTGTTCAAAGGCCTGACTCGCAACCCTGGGGTATGCTTATGTGCATAATTACGTATCCAATGTTTGACGCTCGGCAGAGTCTGCGGTTTGATGCCGGCCAAAACTGGCAGAGAACCCCTCTCTGCTTTGGGATTGTGAGGTTCATGTAGCTTCTAACATTTATGGGCATCTCTAGTAATTCCTGCATCTCCGATTTTTGTTCAAAATGGCTCCTGAATTCCGAAGCTGGAACCTTGCCTACCACTGCCTGGGGCCAGGAGCGCGTTTACTCCGAACTCGGCAGCTCAGAAGCCAAATTGGCCATCTTTTGAGGTTCGGACAGCGGTGTGCGTTATTAGAGGGCTATGTTGTTGATTGTTCTTGACCTGCATTCATGCGTGCTGCCTTTTCGGCTAAACCTGCATTCTTGGGTCCAGGGTTACTTGTGGATGCTTGGGCTACGGAGTTATGGGTGAGGGGACATGTTTGTTGCTGTCTAAGATATGTACAGGGACGAGGTTTATATGCCTTGTATCATGATCTCCTAGGCTCCTAGCCAGGTGAGAGACTGAACGATAATAGGATGCACTGACAGGGTTCTGCGACATCCTATGAGCCCCATTGATCCCCAGAGAGCGTCCACAAAGCCATGACTCAGGTACCGATGTCGTAGGCAGTTCGCTGGAGGGATACAACTGCTGCCTGTTGCTGGCTTGCACATGAGCTTACTTCTGTGCTTTTCCTTGTTGTTTTGTTACGGAATTTGTGGCTTGATGGATGACTGGGCTGCAGGTTTGGATTTCAATGCAGTCTGGAATAACATTCCTAGCATGTCTAGCGTACTTGCAACAGCAAACCACCCACATCTGTTTTCCCCTTTTTTCCGGCTCCTGTGTTGCCCTTGGCATGAGCAGAAGCATTCATTTCTTTGGCGCAAGGCTTGGCTTTTTCAATGTTCTCAAGAAACTCGTGGGTGGTTCCTAAAGTTGGCGGTCATTTGTTAAGGGTGATGCATACAGCTCCCACATGTTGATTGCGCTTGTGGTTGGTCTCCTTCTGGAACCATCTAGTGAGACTGGACAAGGTTGTTTTTTCTCCGAGCTTTCCCGGACATTCCTTGATGGTTTGCGCTAAAATTGTCGAACAAGGTAGACAGACGCGCATGAGTCCAGCGCTGGGGGAAATAGTGTTCAGTCCCAAACATCAGGAGCGTTTCCCTAGGGCTTAAACCCCTTTACATTCCCACTAGCTCGTCTGATTTGGCGATGGTCTTAAAGAAATTCTTGTATATATATGATATGCTGAATCTATACACACACACATCTACACATGCAGCATATGCATGTACATGTACCTGTACATGTGCATATGCATATACGTTTACATATACATACAAACACGCACACACACAGGGATACGCCTGTTTGGGCTTGTCACTGTTTCTTGTCCTTTTTGCTTTTCTCCTTCATTGCCGTTTTTGGAGTTGTCGAGGCTCTGGGTACTTGCAACATTGTGTTCAACAATCAACTTAAACATTGCTTTCCTGCGTACATCAAACTCAACAAGAGCAACTGGAAATGATTGTGGAATCTCAAGGCTCATTGTTGATGTTCCTTAGGAAGATCTGGATTGTCAGATGATGCACTCTGGTTGGCAAAGACGATACACCGCTGCAAGTACATTCTCAGGACGTCTCCAGAGAATTTCAGCATCAACATGGAAGCCTCTTCGTTGGGCTGGCACACTTCCGCGTGATGTCCAGCCCCCCTGCTTTGAACAACTATTGTCACTACTTCTTGGAAACAGATTTGCCACACACGCACACAGCTCCCGGTCCTGAACCCAAAGCCCTAAACATTGGCCAAGTCTTGATCGCTTCCCAAAGCACCTGTGACCCTTCAAGACGGGGGCAACAACATCTCGATCTCACGGCAAGCGTTGTTGCCCCAAATGCATTGTTGCCCTTTACCAGTCCTCTACACGTCAACCGTAGTCCAAAAACTCCTACAGACTAATCCTTACACTCCAAGCTGTGAGAACTAGACCTTGAGCACTGTTATATCGTAGACCTGAGGGTCATGGCAGGAAAGCTAGATGGTAGTGGCTAGAATGAACATACAGCAAAAGCCGGATTTCCACACAGAAGCAAAACTATACAGCCCACCTCTAAACCCCAAACCATAACCTGACACTAGCATAAACCCTGGAAACAAAGAGGTTTGCGTATGGCCAGACGGGTGCGGGCAAGAGCCACACAATGAGACTTGGCCCTTGCTCTGCTTCACAGTTTAGCGGTGTCAGGTGTCAGGGTTTGGGGTTTGCAGCGGGCTCGGAGTATACATCGGGCTTAGAATGGAGTGCTCAGGTCTTAGGATTTAGGGGTCGAGGCGTTGAGTTAAGGATGTAGGGTTTGGGGTTTAGGGTATATACTTCAGGGTATAGAGTTCGGAGTGTGGGGGTATAGCACATAAATGGCTATCACACTCAGCAGGGCTTGGGACTTCGGGCTCCAAATTGGGTTTTCCTATTTTATGATTCTAGGCGCTGGATTTTTAGCCCTCACTCCCGCACCCTGCCATCTTATAACGTTCAAACCACCAACTGTTTTGGGAATGTCTAGCCGCCAGACTTGTTAAAGAAAAGCCATTTCAGATTTGGTTTTTGTCGCACTAAACGGGTATATAAACCCAGAAGGGAAGAGCGTCCCATTGTCGGTGTGCACAACCGGGGACGATGCTGTTTGATGCTGCTGATGGCAAATGAAATCGCTGACCGGGGAGAAAGGAGTCTCTCCACTGTTGTTTGCCCTGGTTTTCAAGCTGGGAAGTCCTAAGTGCTTCACAACTGTGTGGCGAATGTCTAGTGTATTTGCAGCCGGCCAGAAGGTGGCGGATGCACCTAGCTGGAAACAAGCCCGACACGCTGAGCCTAGGCCCAGAAGAGACCAATTCCACCTATCAGATCAATTTCGGCCAATACTAGCCGCAGCACCTCACAGATCTCGAGCGCTCGGTGCTTGCTTCCTGGCCAGCGTTATCTATCTGCCTAGCCGCCTACCTGTTTATCCGTCTATCTGTCCAGCTGTCTGTCTACCTATCTACCTGTCTGTATCTAAGCATCCATCTGTCTATGTCTGCCTGCCTGATTGTCGGTAAATCTATCTTTCCGTCTCTCCTTTATGTGTGTCTAGATAATAGCATGCATCTAAGCCTTTCTCCCTCGGTTTCTCGTGCTCCCAATCTCTTCATTTCCAGTACTGCAGTTGTACTGCAAAACAACGATTTTATCTGGCTGCGATCGGATTCTCGGGACTCGGCCAGACGCCTGCAAACGTCACTTCCAGTACTACATGTGTACTACGAAACGACGATTTTCGGCTTTGGCAGGATCTTTAGGTCTCTCTCCCTCTCGCTCTCTCTCTCTTTCTCTCTTTTCCGCCACTGATGCAATTGATGTTACATGGCGCAGGTACCGTCTTGGTAGTCTTTCACGTCGGGCAAAACCCTCAGACAGGGCATTCTCAGGCTTTTGCAGTGCAAAGTATCTCAAATGCCCAGGCTCATCAGGACACCGGTGCACATACGGCCCCTCCTGGGAGATCCGATGGTGGCACACTATGGTCTTTTGATGATGGGGTAGCTGCAGTGCGTTGCAATTCACTGAGCTAACGGGCGCACTGCATGGGTGTTCGCATCGGGTGCGCGTGCGTACGGCCCACATGCAGCCGCTTGCTGTGTCTTTGCAACTGTTGTGCCTGCTTGCCTCAAGGGCGAGGCATAGGGACTCATACAGGCAATGACCGGTCGTAGGCCGCGCAAGGGAGACGATCTGTTCTGCGATTCGACGTCGAAAGTCGCTCTTATTGCCCTGTCTTTCGTGCCGCGTCTCTCTGTTTTTCTGTCTTCCTCTTCCTTCCAACGTGGCTATCGGTGACGCCACTTTGTGGCCTAGCAAAGAAGCTTAAGGCCGCGTTCAGATGCTTCGGGCTTCAGACCCCTTGGCCACGCAAGGTAACAGGATGCCTATTCCTCTTAGTTGCAGCTTTGAGCTTGTAACTGTTGTTTCAACTCGATTGTGCAGTCTGTCTCAGCGTTTTCAGCAGGTGTGCCGAAAGGCAGGAGCTAGCTGGAGATTGGGGGTTTTATTTTTTTGCATTTGCTGGTGTGTGTTGGTGCTGTGTGGCTTGAGCGGTTAGATACCGCACACTAGACTCGCACCAGCCCGCAACCTGACAATCGACCTGCCCGAGCACGCAAAGCAACTTGAATCATCCCAAAAGGAACATCTACCCTGCATGGAGCTGCATGGAGCCAACACACATGTATGTGCTTGGCAATGTTCAAGTCAAGAAGGAAACCACACGCAGCCTCAGACCCTGAATCGAATAGCTGATTGCTGAGCTGCAAGCACCCTGATGCATAACATCGAGGAATCCGCAATGGCCTTCAACCACATACCACAAATCCTACACAATAAGCCATAGAAAGGAGCTTCCCTGAAGCCATGGTTTATTTGCGGGACAGAAGCGGCAGTTTCACTGGGGCAAAGAAACCCAGTGGCCTCCTGGACTATCAGGATCTGCGGGCGAGAGTCATTTTGAGCGGGCTTCAGGAATTGGGGTTTGGGGGTTTGGGCGTTGGATTTGGGTTTGGGGTTTGGGCGTTGCAGGATCCGGGGTGTACCTCAATGATGCAAATCTTGCTGATCCTGGTCCGTGATGTAAAGAGTGGGCTATCGACATGCACCAAAATCTTCTGTATACAGTTGCGCCCGCCCAACCCCATGCCCCCCCAATCTAAGCAAGAGACGTCCATGCGTTTACAACCACAATACGCGCTTGAAGAACTCTGCGCGGTGGAACAACAGGACACAGCTGGTTAAGACCAAAGTGAAATCAAATTGAAGAAGCGCTGCAACATCCCTCTGGAAATGACATAAACAGGTCTCCTTCCTGGCAGTAGTCCTTAGTAAAGCTCTGTGAAAATGGTCCGCAGATACACTCCTTTGTCCTCTATTTGAGCGCCAGGTAGTTAAACGCCATGAATGTCAAATCCAAGTTAAGCCTCACACTCCCTTAAGTGCCGCCACGATGATTGTCTTCCTGATGTGTCTTGAGGAGGCTGCGCTGCATTTCCTGCAGAAAAAGCTGCGCAACCCTGGCACCTTGGCTTTCTGATAAGATCTCTCGTTAAGACAACTTGGACGAGGTAGGTTTGAACACAGATGTACTCCATGCCCCAGCATTGTTCTGAAGCAACAGTTAGTGTGGGTTTTGTTTAGGGGTTCACCGGTGTGGATTCTAGGTCCTCCGGGTATAGGGTCTTCAACGCAAGTGGCCATTTCCTGCCTCAGCCCGTATAAGCCATGGTTTTGACACAAATCCATGAACTTTCAGACCCGTCTGAACTGAAAGAGCCCTAAACTTCACGTCTTGCCCTACACGCCTGGACTCAACCTTGACCCGTAAACTGTTTGCTCCACATCTCAGGGAAGAAGGCGTTGCTGGCGCTGGACACAGGCAGGGCGATCGCAAAGTTCGAAGTCTGCAGTTTGCCAACATGTACTATCCTTTCTTGGAGCCGGGGCATGGAGGATATCAATCTTTTGGGTTGTACAGGGGATCCTACTTTCTGAAGCTGCCACCCATGTACCGGAGGTCCTGCAGAAATGATATAGGGTCGTTCGCATCAGCTTTTCAATTTGAGGACATCTCCAAATGCGCGGTCCACATGTTGGAGTCCTTAATTGATTGTCTCTGAGCCGTCTAGGAAAGGCACGTCGAAGCAGAAACCTCAGAACTTTATAGGCGCCTCATTGTTTCGTATCGGTTGCCTGAGCTCTGAGCCGATTGCAACTTCAAACCCTCAATGACCAGAGAGATTCAGGCCTGGGGAAATCTGCCGTGGTGAAGGCCGTGGTCGACAAAGGATTTGGAAAGAAGCAGCAGCCGCGAAGCATCGTGATTGTGCCTTCCACGCCGCCGGGACTTTTTTAGGCATTGCGTTTACGTTGCAGAATCCCTTTGTGGGGTATTTTGTCGCAGGGATTGCATTTTTTGCGTGCATTGACAGATGATGATAAAGCTTGACAAGTATCAATGTTTTCATTTCAAGGGCCTAGTAGGCATCGAAACTCGTTCTGCGCTGATGATGACATTCGCATAGATAATCGTAGCGCCATTGGCCTCCCCCCCCCCCTCCCGGCCAATTTTTTCTCATCCCGCGCGCCCTAAGCCCTAAACCATCTGCACAGGTTAGTGGACCAAACGGTCAAGACACTGATCTACTGGCCCTGGGAGAGGCCTTCAGATGTGTTGGAGGGCCCTAGCGGCAGCCTGCTTACAATAAGTGGCACCCACTGCAATAGTGGTGCCTGCTGCCCTGCAGTTATGATACATGGCCCCTCTTCCTGAGTGTCCCCAATTTTATGATAGAGTCTTCCAACCCGCACGGGTTCCATGGGAAGCATCTCATGTTGCGGTTTCGCGTGCTTAGTGCTAGAGGGAGAGATGAGTCCTCATTGCAATGAAAGCCATCGCGACGAACATATTTGGAGCAATGCTGGAAAAGATGGTAGGGTTGTCCCCGTCTTCGTGCCGCAGGGCTGGGCGCAGTGAAGTTGGCTGCTACGTGTAAATCTAACAATACAGCTGCAGGAAGAGGATTTGTAAGTCAGTGCGCATTGCTGATAAAGCTCCGTATTGTCCCGTGCAAATCCTCTAAGGCCAGCCTCGTCACCTTAAACCGTAAACTTTCCAGAGCCTTGAAAGGCCTGGCCCTAAATCCTTGAAACACTCAAAGCCCTGGGCCCTAAGCCCTTGAAGCCTTCCAAACCCTAACCCTAAAGCGAAAGAAACAGCTGAGGTAAGGCTAAGGGCCAGTTTCTGCAAGATCGGGGCGTGGCCGTCGTTGCTGGATCTGTTGAGTTACTTTTTTCCCAATTTTGAGACCGAGATACATTTCAGCTATTACCCAACTAGGTTGTGCAAGAGGATTTAGGGGGCTTAAATAAGCTGGGTTATAAATACGCTCACAACTAGGTTGCGAGTACCTCGAGCCTCCAAATAGTCCCCGGAACACAATCGAATTGCGTATCAAAAGACCAAAGCAAGCCTTAATAAGCTCCACGGAATATAGAAACGAGCAGGCTTCAGTTACGCGTTACCCCAAAGGGAGCAAACACGCTGATGCGCCCTAATGACTAAGCCCTAAACCCTGAAACCGTCTAAGCCCAGAACATTGTAACGATTCCGCAGGTCCGTGGCCGCAAGTGCTTGCAAGCCCTGATGGAAGCTGGGATTCTGGGGTCAGGGGTTAGTGGGTCTTGGAGTTGTCTAAGCTTGGGGGCTTCAAGGGTAGGGCCTAGGAGGTGCCACCTCCAGGTTGTAGGGTGTAGCTGGGTTCAGGGCTTAAAGCGTGAGGGGTTTAGGATTTCAGGAAGTGGACTTGGGGTTTGGGGTTTGCGCGCGTGTGTGTAGTGGGGTCCTCACGAACGTTCTCACAAACGTATCCCAGGTACAAAAAAGCTACAGTGTGGGTTCATGTGGAGGTTTTGTTTGGCCTGTTGTGGCCGACTCTATCGCCTAGTTCCTGCCATCGGGCTTCAGGATGGTACAGGAACACCTGTACAGTTTCCTTATTCGCATGAGGATGGTATAGGAACACCTGTAGGGTTTCCTCATTTGCATGAGTTGCCACTTTTGGGGTTGATGGCCGGTTGGAGAAGTGTTTGCTCATATTCCTTTTGCACATGCCGCTGTGGAGGCAGGCTTTTAGAGAAGCGGGTCAAGGGCAAGAAGGCCGTTTTTATGACTCTGTTGATTTTTAAGATGCAGAAGCAAGGTCTGTATCATCCAACATATAGCAGTTTCCATCTCATCTTTCATTTTCTTTTCCTCGGGTCTCCTTGGCCTGCAGCCAAGGCGAAGAAAGTGAAGGAAAGACCGCGTGTGATAGTTCTCAACGCGGCCTACAACCATGAATATGAGCAGTTGCACGAGGAGTCTTGGATCAAATCTGACCCCTGCGCCATAAAGGTTCTAGGGAGAGTAAGTAGCCGTCACAAGAAGTCTTTGCGAGTAGGGTTTGCTCTCCATGCTGGGCCCCTCGTTGAGAGAATTTGTGTTGTCAGGTGTCTTCTTGGGAGAACCCCCTTCAAACATTCTCAAATTGCAAGGTCATGATGGCCTTAATCGAGGGCGGCTAGGCTTTGGTAGGCCCCGCAATGCTACACACTAACTTGGTTAAAGGCCTCTTTTGGTATTGTTCTTTGACGTCTGTACATCGGCCATGTAGTTCCCTGGATTGGTAGCCTTTCGAATCAAGTCTCAAGGCCATATATTAATGAGGTTATTCTGAAACACTATACCCGAAAGAAGGACCTTGTGACCATCATATGACTGTATTGGGCCTTATCTACTGGGCTGGGGTCTTCAAATGGCCCATATCGCACATGAGGAGCCTGTTTTTCTGGTTCAAATTACTGTGGACAGGACAGGTAAAAGGGAAACCCATGTGGCATGTTTCCACCATACATGCCTGCTGGTTGTCTCATCACACCTGCACTGCGCAGACACAGGCTCTATCCGCATTTTGTGGCTCCCTTACTTTGTCCTTATTACATGTTTCGATTCTTGTTTGATCTTCAAGGCCCTTTTCATTTCCTCTACAATTTTGATAAACCCGCACCCCCCCCAGCCCGAAAAAGAAATTCCGTTTCCGAGGACATGGAACGTCTCCTGGAAGACCGGGACTTGGTGGTGGTGGAGGACCTTTGTTTCGGGCAGTTCCGTAGTTGCAGCAGATTCTGATGGTTTAGGGTGTAAGGGTTTATAGGATGGGGTTCAGGGTTTAAGTGTTTCGGGCGTAAGGTTTAAGGCTGAGGCTTTCAGGGTCACGTTGAGGTAGGTTTCAATTGGTTGTCGTGTCCTTGTACTCAAACCCATTTGCTTCCGGAAGCGCCGTCACATCCAAGTTTTGCGTGGCCTCCAAGCCATTTTCGGAACAAGCTCAGGGTTCATACAAGGGCGGTTACAGTTTCAGAACCTCAGCTGCGTGTCATTGACCTGCTTATATTCAATCATGCCACTGCCACTAGAGATGCGAAACCTTAAGACCTGGACATTGTAGTCGAGCTGCGCCACAATGTGTTGTGACAGCAAAACCTACCAGCGACCTGATCCTCAACAAAAGCCCCCAAGCCTAAGTCGGCAATCCGCTGCGACAAGGAAGCCTACAGCCGAAGCACGAAAACTTGCCATGCACATCGCCGAGCTCCGAAGAAGAGCAGGACCTCCATGGAACACAGGGCCTGGAGCTTCGGCTTGGACTTCCAGATTCGGAAGGTCATTTTAGTCCAACATGAGTGGTTGAAGGGTCAAGATTCATGGCTTCAGGTCTTCGGCATGCGCTCTAGCTATGGATTTGCCCGAAACTGTCAAGTCCACCATGCCGAAGTCAGGTCAAGAAAGGTGCTGCTTCGGATTGGAGAAGTGGGTGATGAAGGGAGGAAATGATGTTTTCCAATTCCACTACTTTATATGAGGGGGACGAGATTATGGGAGTTTCTCAGCACAAGTGTTGTATTCACATCGGCGACGGATGGAGGATCCTCTTCGTGACAGCGACGCCAGACCGCCTGCAGGTGCACGAGGCAGGCTCGCTGTAGCCACCTTGTTTCAGGGTTTTGGGTTCACCTTGTAATCTTGGGTCCATCCAAAATTCGAGGGCTTCCGAGGACTTGGGGCCTCCTTTTGGGGATCCTGCAGCTTTGCTGATTTCTGGAAGATACCTTTTGGGATCGTAAGTTTCTTTCCAATTCACCAAGGCAAGACGGAGCTTGAAGCATAGCAAGCTGTGCTTCAGATCACTCTTTCAAGGAATGCTTTGAATCCACGACTCTTGTATATGCCCCAAAATGATGGGGTCTCTAGCATGGGGATCGTTGCAGAGAGGAACTCACAATTTTGCGAAGCTCTCCCGTTAGTCTCCTCTACAATGCATTAAATTGAAACTTCAATGGTACTTGCTTTTGTTTAGTTTGTAGGTCAACAACTGGGATAACTGGGGTTACTATACGCTTTATACGGGTTGTAAGTACACTTACTCAGTCACCCTAACCCCAAAAAAGTCCTGTATCACGTTCATCCATCTCCCATTGAGGGCATCAGGAGATGTTCTGATAAAGGGCTTGTTAGATTGTAGTTTCAGTACCTACAGCCTAAACTCCTTGCTTGTGCACTTTGCTGGAGTTCGTGCGAAAGCTCCAGGCAGGAATACAACGTTGATGTTTGGCGTCTCCACATGCCCATTCTGTTGGCAAATGCCCACAAGGTTTAGCGCCTGGTGGCACGAAAGGGTTTGCGGCACCAACGAGTAAACCGAAAAAAAAAAAATCAGGGATCGGAGTATTCCAAACCCGGCTTCATAAATGTGACATGGCTGTGGCATCCTCTAGAAAGCAAGAACGAGCGCACGGTCAGTGCTCCATACAGGCTTAGGTACAGGGTGGGGGAGCCCTAACTCAGAGTTTGCGCTTGTTCCCCACCCTCACAGTGG
>CAJNIZ010044575.1:0-17992 GCA_905231905.1 Symbiodinium pilosum | reverse complement strand
GTTTATGAAGGATTCAATACGGGGTCTTTATACAACCCCAGGTCTTGTTAAGTCATGATTCTTGGTAAGTGTAGAGTGCAGTGTGAAAGGCTTTGAGATGAACAATGCAGCCTGCGTAAGGGAAAGGATGGCGGAAGCATGCAGCTCTCCGAGAAAGGATGATTTCTGTTTATCCTGATCCACCTAGATCTCCTTAGTTTAGAGATCCATGCGAGCATCAACTTTATACATGGCGCAGCATCCACATGCATGACATCGCAGCCGGATCAATTTTCTTAGTACGTTGAAGGAGGGCGTGGAACGGAAGCGGGGGTGTGATATGTCATACAGGGATGGTCTGAACTTTGCTTGCAGTTATAGTGTGGCTCGGCTCTAGTCCTAGAGTGTGCCCTGTTTGTTCGTGACGAGTCTCGTCTTTATAACATTGCAGAATGTATGTGAGTGTCCACGGAAAACGACTGATGAGCCTGCGAGAAGCAGAAGAAGCGTCGTGTGGTGGTTGAACTCAAGTTACACGGGTGTGTCAGAGACCTCGGGCTTCAGCATAGCTCTTACAATCATAGTGGTCCTACCTATAGTAATAGTTTGATATAGTTCTGGATATCTACAAGCTTGCCAGTATACCCACTCGCCTAAGCCCACCAAGGTCCCAACGGAAGCCCTGCGATTGTTGACCGAGGCCCAACAGGGCCAGATGTCGACATCCTTTGCTTTGGGATCCTTAACCTTAGGTCCAGCATCCCGGGGCACCCCACGTCCCCAGACTCCTAGACCCTGAACCGGAGAACGGGCTTGCGGGTCTGCGTTTCAGGGAAAGCTTTCCCGTCTTGGACATTGCAGTGTTTATTGTGACCTTTGTATAGCTGCACCCTGTATTGAATGACTCAGGTTCTGCTTGATGAATGTTGTCTTCCACATGTGTGCTGGAGGGCTTAGTGTCGTGTGTTTGTTTGCCGTGATATCCCGATGCTGACTTCCATATATATATATATATNNTATATATATATGTATATATATCTATCTATAGATATATATCTATATATATATAGCATGCGTGTACACGCATAATGTTTCAGCAGAAACGCGCGCGAGGAGGGCAAGTTGCCGAATTGACGCAGAACACCTGTGCATGTGCTTGATGTTCCCGGATGTGCAGGCATATGAGTTGCCTCTCACCTGTTGAACTTCCCCTACACACCGCAGAGGTTTGACTCAACCATGCCGCCTATCTTTCAATTCAGCTTCTGAATTTGCTTGCACGCTTGTTACGAGATCCTGTTGAAAATGGCTTCAACCGAGTGCACCGCCAGCCTCAAAAATCCTCATCGGACTCACCGGAGCTGGCGTCTACCAGATGCCAGATCACAGCGCTCTTTTGTGCTCTTGTTTTATGTGGTCATATGGGATTGTTTGGGGAGATATATGAGTATACAGGGGAATATGGTGAGCACTTGCCCTTTCTCCTGCTGTGGCCGGGTGATAAGGTGTCAGAGTCTTTTTTTCTTGCTGGACGTGTTTTAAAGTTTTACGGTTTGAGGGCACTTTTCTTCAACCATTTGTGTTTTTGACATAACACATGCAAAAAGAAAGAGGCGAGAAGACTGGACTCGTTTATCATGATCCTTATGAGTCCCTGGATGTCTCGACTGTTGGTCTTGTGGACCCCTTACTCACCCACCCCCTTCACAGTCTTCCCCTAGAGCCCTTCAAAAGCCGCCCAGAAAGCCTCTACATGTGCTTAGCTCCAACCAAGAGAGTCGTCAGGCGGCAGACACTCCGCAGGAAAATCCCTGGTAGAGTTTAAGGCACTTTCCTGAAACAAATGGGGGCGCTGGGCTCTCTGCCTGATCGGATTTTCTCACAACTGCCTCTATAGAATCCTCACCATATCTCCTCTGCAATCTCTATTTTTGTTGTATTCGTGCATATAGGTTCCGTAAGCATTTGTCTGCGTCTATACATGGGGTGTCCAGTTGAGGAGACTTCAAAGCAAAACCATTGGTCATACGTCCCATGGGTCCCTGAGCGTTCATTTCTGGGGAAACCCTACCCTTAAGCCTTAAGCCCCCAAACTATGGTCCTTAAACTGTGAGCCCTAAGCTGAACGTACCCTTGAAACCTGAAAGCCCTCTAAAGACATAAGACCCCCTTGAGTAACTTTCGAAGTCCTCGCTGCAGTCACTAGCAGCATGGTGGGGCCGCTCAGCCGCCAGGCCCAGAGCGATGGAGTCGGGGTAAGTAATAATAGTAATACGGGGCATCATGGTGAGTAGATAGGAAAGGGTGCCATCACGACCCATCTACTTTGAGGGGGCTTTGTGGAGATCCAGGCCAGTTCCGGGAAGGGTAGGGGAAGTCAGGAAAGTGGCTTGCAGACCTCCCGGTTTGGCCTGTAGTAGAAGTTAGATTTGATAGCTTAATTTTCGGGATTTAGATATGAGCGTTTGAGGATTCACACTTTTGGATGTTGTTCTTAGCGTTCAGGGTCCTGGGCATTGCCGAGCTCTGGTTGTTTAGTGCTGTGCTGCTCAGGTCAAGGGGTTACGAGGAGACTAGTTAAGAGAGTCTGTTGTTTGTAGGCGGTTTGGGATTGTGGGTTGCGCAGAGGTTTTATTGGGGGCTCAGTGAGGTTCTTGTAGGGACAAGGAAAAGCTCCTGTCAGGATTTACTTCGTTCCTAGTTGTTTTGAGGAGTAGGATTTGGGACATGGTAGGGTCCCTCCAAGGACCGCTTGAGAGTAATCCCAGCATCGGTTGCAGGGTTTCAGGATATGAAGGCGGCTACATGGTTGCAGGATGGGCGTGTGGCAATGATGTAAGGGTGTGAGACATCGTGGGTCTGGACTTGGAGTTCTGATTCAATGACTAACACTGGCCAATCCCCAATCGGGCAGTCCTTGCAGCTGCAGAGTTTTCTTTCACGCTAAGCTCCTATATCCCAAGCCAGAGCCTCCACACACCCCTAGACCTTAAACCCTGAAACCTAAAAACTAATCCCTGAATCTGAAACTCCCTCGTGTTGTTAGACGTGCCAGGCTCGGGTTGCGGCGCAGTGGCCGGGCCAAGGCGCTTTGCGCTAGAGGTTTTTGCGGTTATATTTCACCAAATCAGCATGGCAGTTTATCGAAATCCGCCATTTGGAATAGTTACCGGTAGACCACACAAAATCCTCTCGTGCTGTCCACCTAAACCCAGGGTCCTCAAAGGCACTGCCTGAAACCGACCTCACAAGGAGCTCTGTGAAGACTGCAGTATTTTAAGCGGGGGGCTGTAAGGGGTTTCACGCTTGTTGGCGGGAGGGTAGGTTGAGGCTCACGTGTAGGGTAATGCGGTCCTAGGGGGTCATATAGGAACCAGACAGACAGAACAGGGGCGTGTGCAGTTTAGGGGCAAGCGTAACTTATGTGTTACAATCAGCTGTTGTGGTTCATAAGTAGGAAAGCTTTGTTTCTAGCCATTCGGGTTGTGTAAGCTTCGTCTGCCAACCAAGAAGCCCCGAAACATTGCGCCTTGAAGACCAGACCATTTTTGTTGGTTTCTAAATAGGTTTGCCACAATCGACTGTTCCCTTGGTTGGAGCTTAGGATGCTTGTTCTAGTCTTTAAGAGATGGACGCTTGGAGGATTGCTGGGTAGGCATTTGCAGCTTCCAAGCACATCCGTTTGATGCTCAGAGGGCTTGAATATGTTTTCAGTCGGGCTTGCTGCAGAGTCAGACCGCTTCAAGCTTCGAGGGGAACCTCGCACTGCATGGTCATAGTAGATCTAAACGATAGGAGCGCCCAGGATGTAGGAGCGCTCAGGATGTAGGTCGTGAAGGTTGCATCCATCAGTCAGGATTTCACCAGTGGTATGTGCAAAAAGATGGAGTGACGCGAAGGGAAGCAGACAAGGTTGTCGCTGTGATAGTGAGTCTCCGCCTGACCTATGACTTGAACATACAATGATGCCGGCTAAACACGGCGCGACTGGAAGCAACTGGGAAATTATGATGAAGATGAAGTGTGTTGCTGCAGCAGCCAGAAATTTACAACAAATTCTCCGTACAATGGCCGGCTGTGGCAACTAACTTCTGAGCAGTTGACAGGAATGCTCTCGAAGCTCTGAATCTGATCGGGCAGAAACCCAATCCGCTTGGATAGTAGGGGTCAGTATTCTTGGGGTCGCGCAGGACTTTGTCCATCAACTGTAGGATTCCTCGCAGAGGGTTCCCAGGCAGGTATTTTCCAGAGCTAGGCTACTGCAACCCTAATCCCTACAATATTCCCATGGAGTATACGCAGGTCTGTACCAGCCCGCACAGAACCAAGCCTTTCAAAATATCCAACTTGCAAATGGGCAACTTTTTTTGGATGCCGTATGGCAAAATGGCTTGTCGGATGCATACAGTATGCCCTATACTTGTGGATACTGCCCGTTTTCCGCAAGCTTTGGCTATCCCAAACCCCAAATCCTTATTGCGCTGTGGAGGCACTGCCACAGCTCCGTCGATGAGCCCCACGACACAACGGCCTCTTGGCAGGCGTGGATGGGGGTCCTCAGGACAGAAATGGGCTCGGGTGTTGGTGGCTAGGCTTTAGGCATCTAGCGTTTATTGTTAAGGACACCTAAATAGGGCTTCGTTATAGGCGTTTCATGTTGTGAAAACGCATCTTCTTTAACTTCATTGTCCTTGCAAAGGGCTTTGCAGTTTCCACCTTGAACAGGCGTTCTTGAGTATTATTCAGTCAACTATACTTGATTAAGGCTTCAAGGGCATGTCTTTGAGGGCTTTGCCCTGATTACTCCATCGCCATAGCCACTGTAAGTGCCCAGGTATGCAGTCTTGCGTATAGGTTGGTATTATACCAGCCCAGGGTTTAGTCCCAATCAGGAAGACCTTAAACGACCTTAAGCAGAAAACCCTAGACTCCAGGCCTACGGTCATGACCGTGCGCGAGCCCACGGCACGGCTGATGTCCCCACGGTCGATGCCTGCCTGGCTGAGTTGCCGGGGGAGTACTGGAAGTCTTGAGAGTTATGCATAGGGTTCAGAAGAACATTGGGTTAAGATATGTAGATTCGTGCTTAGCTTCCAGATGTATCCGAATCAAAGGGTTGGGGGGGCGCATTAACGTGAGAGTGCTGCTGGTTTGCTGTAGAAGTGGCTTTCTGTTCACGACTTCTTTGGCGTTAAGTACAGTTCATGTATGCTGTTGATTGGTGAAGTCGAGGAACGGACACCTTCAGCAGCCCAGCAGCAATGACTGCCTAATTACCGCAGTCCTACACAGCAATCATGCTGAACACCAAGCCCTAACTCTCCCAGAGTCAGGCACGAGTGCTCCTTGCGGTATCTTGGAAGGGTGAGCCAATCATGCCCTGGTAACGGCCTGATACTACCTGATACAACGTGTCATGTTTTAGACTTTAATCCCCTGATTTGTAATACCATCCATATCACCACCTTAAGTCTCTACCCCTCACTCCCCATCTCTTGCAATATCACATAGCAAAGAAGCTGCAACGCCCGCGTGAAAGTATCTGAAGTCTACAAGCACTTTGGCATACTTGGCAGCCGAATCCATGGCCGGTACTTTTTCTCATTACAATCCAAATCCCAAGCAGTTGTCCTCAGTTTACGCCCATGCAAACTACCCTGCAGCATAGCCGTGGCTAAGGCGGCTCTTTTTTCAAAGATCCTACAACAAGGTCTTCGTCTTGTTGCACCATAATGATCGCCATGAGTCTTTTCATCTTCCATCCCCCAACCGCAACCCCCCACTTACAGCCAATCTCCTTCCCTGAGAATGAAAACCAACCCCCTTTAGTAGCGATTTTTCCAGCTAGTTCATGGGCACCAATGTGTGGGGAGTTGTCGATGGGGGAGGTTATGCGCGAATCTCTGCAGCCCAAACTTCCCAATCCTGAATCCCAAACAAAAAACCGGATTTCATGCGTGCCCCCAGGCAGCTGCCGCTGGGTACCACAACTTGGCCTCACTTCTCACCGAGGCCGCTTCCCACGGCTGTCTAGCGGAGGCCGAGCGGGGGTTTATACTTGGACGGTCAGGGGGGGACTTAACCCACAAAGACATATGATGCCCCCAGTAACCCCGATTGTTAACCTACAGAGTAAGGCCCCCTGACCGTTTAAGTAGGGTTCAGGATTTGGAGCTCGGGCTGGAGGGTTTAGAAAGAAAGTTGAAAGGGTACTTCTTCTGTAGTTTCCAAAGAGGCGGCATAGTTACACATACGGATTTGTTGCGGCTCTTTGCTTGGAAGTTCTCTTTGGTCTCTTCCAGGGATAGGTTTTGGACTGAGAGGATGGTATTGGGGTGTCGGATATGAGATGATTTTCTCTGAGAGCCATAAGCAAGTATGTTCAGGGTTTTACAGTGGGGTGTAGGGCATGAATTGGGACATGTCGAGTTCTACCCTTGTATGCTAATTATGTATCCTCTTTGGATGCCCTTCGAGGTTCCTTTTTGCGGGTGTGCAGGATCTGCAGATGCTGTCGGAAAGCGGTGTCCAGGGCATTTTTTGTTTCAGTGTTTCGATGTTTGAGCTTTTCGGAATGCAGTTTCGAGGCCTGGAAAGAGCAGTTAGGGACTCATGGCTGTGGGGGGAGAGGCTAGCCTGTAAAGGGGCAGAGTTCCACCCAGGTTTTGACTAGTTGCTTGAATAGTTTGCAACAAATTTGGTTTGTAAATCTGGGTCGCAAGCTAACTTCAGAAATCTGATCTGTGACGATTCGAGCTCTGATTCGAAATCCTCTTTTGATGGAGGAGGTGACAAGTGTCACATGGTAATGAAGGTGGACGCGATGTTGAGGGTGAGATTTTAGTGTTGAAGTTTTGAGATGCGGGTATGTGGGTGCAAGCCTGAGTACCGTAAGGCGTCAAAGATGAAAGGGTGCCAGCATTTGAGAGTCTTTGACGTGGCGTTGGGAAGTGAAATCGAGGGGGTGACTTCAGGCAGGGGTGGGAGGCTGTGTATTGCAGGGTTTGCATGCGCATGTTCAGCCTGCCCCCTATAAGCCACAAGATAACCCAAGCATTCAGCGACACTGTTGTTGTGGTGCAGAACCTACAGTGGTCCCAGTTGTTGCAACATCCTATCCTGCAGGGATCCCCACAGGATCCCCGGAAGCAGGCATTTGGGGGGCAGCAAACCTTGAAAATGCCGGTCAAGTTGCTGGAGTCATATCCTGCTTCTGAAGATGTGTGAGCTCGATCATCGACCAGTAGCCTTAAAGGCATAGGGTAGCCGTACGCGGCAAACTCCTGTTCAGAGTCTGCAGACCCTACAGACCATAGACATCCTGAGCCGGCTGGATAATTGGAAGTACTGTCCCTTCATCATACCAAGATGCATTTTTCATGGGGTTACATCATACAGGACCTCCAACACCAAGAATCAGCCCGACCCTGTTGGTTTTTCCCCAAAGTTGGTCGGAACTGTAGGTGGCTGCCTTGCTTCATAGGGCCCTTTTTGGGAGTTCCATGCTAGTTTAGGGGTGGGTACTGCCCAAGCCCAACAACCTGAACCCTGTTCATAGATTTCGCCACGTGCGCAAATGTCGTCTGAAGCTCTTGCACTGATCCCGCGCTGTACATACCGACGTCTACTGAAAGGATGCCATGAAGCCCAGAACCTCTTCTCTCAAACAAGTTTTCCAGAACAATGCCTACATCATGCTTAGGGGTACAATCGGTATATGTCCCCAGAAAGCTTTGGGCATCCTGTGGAGAACGCCCATATCATGTAACCCAGATTCTGCTCTCTGGGGCTTTTAATCCCACACAAGGCTTCATGGCACTGAAGTAAGGCGCGGCCAGCATGCACAGCGGACCAGATCTGTCATTGTGCGGCGGGGCGCCGCTGGGTACGTGAGTGACTAAGCACATACGCTGTGTGTTGTCCCTCAAATTTGAGACTCCACCCTACCAATCCTCCTGAGGCAGTTTTGTTGGGCTCTCTAAAGACGCTGTCAAGATGGAATCAAGGAGCCGAAAGAGAACCCCCCCGCATGTAACTTCTCAGCATTTTAACCAAAAGCCTGTTTGGCCGGCGCCGCCCGATGGCACTCTCGCCAGCTGTCGTTGAGCTAGGAGCAAGGGAACCCAAGGAAGTACAATTTCGCCTAGAGCAGCGTGAGGCAAGACCATTTATTCCCAAGGATCCGCGTTCTCTTTTCAAGAACACTGATTGGAAGGATTTCTGGCCAGAATCGTGTCTTCATAGCCAAAAGGTTTGAGTTGAAGCCAGCACATTGGATCCTCAATCATCACTTGACATGGGACTTTATCCCCCTGACCTCATCGCTTTTCCTAAGAGGAATCCCAGGATATGGGGACTGTGCCAGGTCACCTAAAGCTTGAACCCGGAGCCCTTTTCGCCCGTAGAAAAAATTCAAAAAACACGAATCCTAAGCCTATCATTATTATTACTATTATTACAAGTATCATCATTACTACTATCATTGCTGTTATTGCCTCTTGAGCCGCAAACCCTAAAAAACCGACAGGAGGCCTTCTCGTCTTCTGTTCCCTGCTCCGCTCAGCTGCCAATGTACCACTAATCCCCTCCTCTTGATGTGATCCTGTCTCAAAATTTATGGGTCTGTTTACAGGGGCTTATGAGGAATTGTAGGGCTATCTCTTAGTTTTTCATTTGGAGGATTCTTGTGAGAGAGGGAGTTAAGTATGATCTGCATGGACGGTATAGAAATTTGCAGGATTCTTTGTAGGGAATGTACACGAAATCTTGATTTCAAGGTTTATGTGCAGGAATGTTTGTTGGGAATGTAAAGAACCTATGTATTTGTAGAGTTCAGGATTCAGCGATTTTCGAAGCCCCTCAAGTTCGGGATCAATCCCTCGAGGTTTATATGTCAAGAGATCACGTATTCGGGTTTGATCGTGTGCCGACCAATCAGGAACCTCCACACAACATCATGTTATGGAACTAGCCAAATCTCCTCACCACGGCTCTGGCGGTATGACCGTGATATGGGTCGTGGGCCCGATGTCGCTCAAGGGATGATTTATATACAATATTTCACACTTTGACCTAGTTGGAGGGGCTTGTATCTTCGGAGGAGGAGATTTTCCACGGCTGGGACGATGGAGGGGCACTATCCTTCTTGAGCCCCACACCTAAGTATCCACAGCTGCAGCCTCAATTTCTGAATGCAACAGCGCACATGAGCGCACATCCTGTACCTTAGCGCCCCCGACCAAAAAGCTCATGAATTTGGGGGAATTTGTTGTGTATAAGTGCCATTTGTCAGAAGCTGTTTTGTAAACCTTGTGTTTCAGTATGGGCTCCAAGGGACCGGCGAGGGTAATTCAAGATAGTGAAACGTGCAGGTTCTGGTTTCCTTGCATGATTCTGTAATTTTCTGAAAGGACGGAAAATTTTCACAAGTATTTCATTTGACCCCGGGGCATGCCCGAAAGGGTTCATAGACATCCCATGCAGCAACCTACTGTATGGAGGAATCTTTATTTGAAACTGCAAATTCCGGTTAGCAAGAGCCGAACAGTAGATGTAGGTAAGAAATCGCTCCAGGTCATCTCCAGATCCGCATAGCTGCTGCTTCAGATTTTAACGTATACTGGTTCGCCCATGATTTCGCACACATCTTATATGCGTGTTTGGTAATTTATTTCCTGGAAGATATAAACCTAGTGGTTAAATTCTCCGCCCGGAGGGCGAAAACAGCCCGCGCCGAGCAGCTCATGCAAAAGACGCGTGCACAGCTTTATAGGATTTAGGGTTAAAGTATCCCAAGCACCTTCCTCTCTTGACATCTCTCATTCTAAGTACAGGTAGTTCCCGAAGTTACGGCCCATCGCTGTTCTGCAAAATATCGCGGCCCGTGTATCATAATTCCTGCCCTATACTCGGTATGCCTGACAAGTTCGCACAGAACCCATATGAGCTCAGAATGGCCCACTTGATTTCCGCATGGGCTTGAGTCATGTTCCTTTCACATGAGGACTTCAGGTTTGCTGTTACAATCTTGTCAGCATATGCTGGGGCAAGCTGATGCATCAAAACCATCTTCACTGTGTGGGATAGCAATTCCGCGATGGTGATGATGGATGGTGGAAGATGATTGCGATGCCCGTGTCGATTGCAATGGCGAGCCTGATGCTGGTCACGATGCTGTGGGTGGTGACGATGGTGTCGCTGATACCACTGGTCAACTGGAGCAGTATTTTTGCAGGTTCCAGAGGTCAACCCAGAAATTGTTCTAAAGAGCGAGAAAGGCCTTACTCTTCAAATGGTAGTTCCCGAAATGATGAAACTTGATGATGAAACTCTTGTATGAGGATCTCATCCCGACATGGACCCCAGATCTTACCTGAGCCTAAGCCTAAGCCCGAAGATCGTGAAGCCTTCAGAACCCCAGGCCTCCTTAGTCGTGCTGAGGTTGGTCCCCGAAGAACTGCGAGCATCATGGGCACCAGCGCTATCGACGTAGGTCCTTTGTGCAGGTGGAGGCAGCTTTGCGGTTCATGGTGTCCACCACTCCCATATAAGGTTGAAGTACGCGGCAACTATCCTGATGTTGACTGTAGTTGGGGGTGAGGGTGTTGGGGTGTGCATAGCATGGGATCCCAGAGACTTGTTGTGGTTTAGGAGTTGAGGATTGATAAAACATGGGATTCCTCATTCATGTGGTTCGAGGGTCTTTTTCTCAGTCAGGCCTCGGGGGGGTAATCTTAAGCATGGCCGTCTTACGCGTTCGATGCGCATTCGCCTTACGTAAGCCTTATTTGTACCCTAAACCCCTATAGATCCCCTCTATACCTCTACATATCCCTATATACATATATGTATTTGCCTGGAGAAAGCGTATATATCTGCTTCAGAGGCATCCATGAGAACCTTCAGGCCCCTACGCCATGCTGAGCCGCTCCCAAAGACATGAATTCGTTGCACAGTAATGACCGGAGGGTTTAGAGGTGGTAGGGGACATGTAGGGATATAGCATTAAGGACATCTAGTAGGGCTACATAGGGGTGTACGAGGATATGTAGGAGCTAGAGGACATAAAGTATGCTCAACGTATAAGGCGCTTGCGGACAGCATCCTTGTGGTGCAAGTTGGTCCAGACATGGTTCATGGATAACCCTTCCAACGTCATGCAGCTCATTGGAGTGTATCTCATTTGGGATATTATGGTACCCAGGAATGAAAAATTATACTGGTATATGTTCCTTTTGGGTATAGTATTATATATATATAGTCTTACTTGGTCCAACCACCGAAAAAAGCATTAATCATCTGTGCTCCAAGGAGAGCACACCGGACCAAACCCGAGTTTCAACCCCCTTAGAACCGGAGATCAGATCCTACAGGTTGAGTCATATACCATCTGCCCCCCGAATCAGGAAAACCCCCATCAAAGCCCGTGACCTTCCTTTCAAAAACCATGTAAGCCCAGTCAAGCATGAGTACTTGCAGGGATCTCCCAGAAGGCAGAATGCTCATGTTCACCGGTCATAGACGCGAAGATGCAAATCCGATCGCATGCTACCCCCCGAACCTCGTGAACTGGCCACCTAAATCCATCCCCTTCCCCTCTCGCATCCGTATCCGTATGCTGGAAACTGCCCCTGAACCAGAAATACGGTGGCCGTCCATGCGAGCCAACCTCTCTGATGCGACTTTGATGATGTTTTTTCGAAGAAATGGCGTTTGGGATTTGAGTTAAGGGAGATGATTCTTTTTTGTTTTGGTCATTGGGATATTGAGGGTTCGTGCTGGGCTCAGAATACTTTGGAACGGAGGGATCATTGGGGATGTCTCTGGGCTGCTGGTTGTAGTAGGGAATGAAGGATTAGACCAGAGCATGGAAACTGCTGTGGGATTCATGGGCCGTAGGGAAGGGAAAAGAAAATGGAAAGTATGTTATTCGGGGTTCTTATTAGGCGCTACGAAGTGCATCCAGTCCTCCATTCGCTACTTATAGCCTGAAAGGCGCTTTTGGTGACTGTAAAGCAGGCCCGGCTTTGTTGGAGTCACCGACAAGATGAGCTATAGTCTAGACTCCTTAATTAGAGGGGGTTATATAGGGCATTATATAGGAGAGTATCTTCGGGGTTATTTAGGGGGAATATACGTCCCTGTATAGGTGTGCACCTTGGGTGTGTTGTTGAAAGACAAGCTTGCAGAGAAGTCTATAGCTGTGTCTTTCTTGCCTCGGAAAAATTGTGTCTAGTGCTGGATAGTTCAGTATCAGATTCTGTGGCGTGGCCTTTCTTAGGAATCCCTAGATCCTGCCAAGTGCGGCAAGTACAGCATGAGTAATTAGTTTTTTAGTTGGGGACGCTGTTATCCCCAGTATAGACTAGAGCAGGATTGTATTGTTTTGCGGGGAGCATACTATTATCTTATAAGGTTTTACAAAGAGAGTATCATCCTACCTGGTTCAGCCAGCAAAAGGTTCAGAGTTGAGGGTTTTAGAGTTTAGGGCTTTTGTTCTGGGGTGTCCTAGTTTTCGATGTTTTGGACTGCCTCCACTGCTCCATGGAAGCCGAGGCAAGTAGAGACCTGCGACCGAGAAACTCGCAAGGCGGCATGCTTCCGGGGCTTGGCTCAGCAGCCTAAGCCGTCAGGTTCTGACCCCCGAAGGCCTAAACCCCAAATCTCTAGGCCTTAAAGTTCATCAGGAGCAGCTTACCAGGCCACACCCTCTGAGGATCCTCAAGCCAGCTGAAATGAAAGTTTCTCAGCATGGAGGGCTCTCGGGGACCCTATGAGATACACTGGGGGTTACAACGAGATGACGGGGATCTACTTTCGGGATCGTATAGGGATGAGCTCACGAAATGGTATTCACAAAGTTCCTTATGCTTGAGCTCCAAGGCCTTGGGGTTAGGGCCTTGGCAGGGGAGGAGGGAATATGTACTAGGAGCTACTAAAGCGAGTTGTATAGGGACTGCTGTAGGCACCGCGCAAGTGCGCGGTGAAGTGGCAACGGTCTGGCGTCTGGGTTGTGCTGCAGGCACAATAGGAGCATTTATCTTACTTGGCACTTAATCAACCAAGATGCGTACCCATTCTTAACATGGTTCTTGTGAGATGTGAATTTTTTATTCTATTGGAGCTCTTAGAGCTGCAGACTGTAGACATGAGCGGGAATGCATTCAGACACCTGCCCAAACATGGAAGCTTTGAGATGAAAACCTTTAGCAGGCCAAACATCACAGCTGCTTTTCGTTAACAATGAGGAGCTGGAAAGCGGAATGCTCAACCTTGGCACGCCTGCATGTGTCCCGGATGTAAGGCAATTCCGCAATGATCTCATCTCCAACGTACTTTCGCTGCTTTCCTTCCGTTGTTTGCAGGAAATAACTCAGGGGGTAAGCTAACCTTGAGAAATACAAGTTGCCGGGATCCAATGCGCATCCCTCGGTTCCAAATCCAAAGCTTCCCAGCCCACCACAAAACCTGCACCGCGATTTCAAGCATTCCACTGCCCCATCAACCCAAATTCCCATATTGTGCCTTTACTCAGTCCCCACTTCTCCTTCCCGAGAGTTCGGCACTTCTCCAATATCTATCCTAGAGTTGCTTATGTTCCCCCAAGCACTCAAGACCTTATTACGAAGCCCCCGAAAAGGGACTCTACATCCGAACTACTGGGCCCGAAGGCCATTGACTGCGTTTTTGGCCCTTGGGCTGCCTGGCGCGTGGCTCAGTGAAAGGGGTGGTTGTACACTCAGACAGAGAGGGTTTCTGAAGTTCATGGGTCTTGTTCTTGCTGGCTTTTCTTAGTCAGGATTCAATTATTCAGGATGCCCTGGGCCCAGAGGACACCTATTTCAAAAGATTCGAAAAGTTGAAACCCCATAAGATACTGTCTTAAATGGGCTGCAAGTACAGGATAAGCATCACCTTGCATGTGCCTTCAGGTTTCTTAAGCAAATCATGCGCGCCCTTTATTTTTGACAGTACTGGTAGTTATAGAAGGCTTCGGCTATGGAACAGGGTGGCGCTTGTGGCTCGGAGCTTCGGCTGGCAGGCAGATTTGGACAGGCCTGAAAGGTCACTTCAACTGTAAAACAAAGTCTCCTGCTGGCAGCAAACCCTACACCTTCACAGTAGTGCGCTTCAAGCAGGCCTAAGCCTGACCACAGCAACTTGCGAACATGCTGGTGGGAAACCAGGTGGTGTTGCATATTGTAGTCATACACTCTATATCTTAGATGTTTCCTTCGTACGCTAAGGTCAAAAAACAATACGGGGTTGCCATTTTGTTTTTCCATTCCTTCTTGAAGAAGCTGAGTCGGCCAAAGCACGGCAGGACTGGGGAGAGGATTTGCTGATGCGACCAAATTTAACATTAGGTTCTGAAGGATTTAGGTTTCAGGGGACCAGCATTAGGGTGTTGTAGGGTCTCGGTGTGGGGGCCTCCGGTGTAGGGATAACCAAAGGTTTAGAGTCTAGAGGTTCTGGCTTCAGGTCTAGGGTGTCTGGGTTATGAGGTTCGGAAAAAGGGTATGCTCGGGCAGCAATTACTTGAGATCAAGCCAGCGTTGCAGGAGGCCATTCAACGAGACCAGCCATTGACAACAGACCAGTCATTGAAATATCATTTTCCTTAACCCCAACCCTAAACCTTCAGCCCACAATCTCAACCTCTCCACCCCGGGAAGTAAGCGGTACCTCACACAGCCGAAGAGGAGATGCTCCAAGATTGATCCCTAAGTGAGCCTCATTGGCCTTATCGGGCTCTACCTGTCCCCAAACTGACACGGAACCCCAAAAGCGCCCGTCTTAGGCTGCCTTGTCTTTGAGCAGTATGTTATTTCAGGTTTCAATGGGTAGACACATAGTTTCAATACAGGAGCAAATTTTCAGATGCCTGCGGTGATTGCTTCTAGGCCTTAACACTGGCGCAGACTGTTTGTGGTTCACCTGCGAGCTAGCTCGCGAAGCAAGAACGCAGAGTAAGCATGACCATACTCCCTAAATCCTCAAACCCAAAATCTCGAAGCCCCACGCGAGAAGACATTCTGCCACTGCAAAATCTTTCTAGAGCCTGAAAATTTGGGCAACCTGCCAACCATAAGGTCAACCTGTGAGAATGGCATCACAGCCCGCACCCGACCTGTCCTCAGCAGCTCCTTCTTCGGGGCTCAGGCATAGGTCCGTTACTATTATTATTCATATAATTCCGCATTTAAGGTTTTGTGTTTTTTGTGGGTCAACATTCCAAATTGGTTCTGGGTGAGGGTTTGTGCGTTCAGGGTCTCGGGGGTAAAGGAGCTGAAGGTTTCAAAGCGTAGGGATTTAGGGTGTCTGCGTGTGAGGCGGGGTGTTCGACTTTTGGCATGCAAATTCCTGTATGACTCAAGGTTTAGGGGTAACATCTGGGGCTGTAGGATGCATCTTGGGACAAGGAGCCATGTCTGAGAAAACAAGCAGTTTTGAATGACATGCGCACCTGGGTGATCGCCTGCCTCTGCAAGCCCCACAGTTTTTCCTTAGTGCTTATGCAGCGATTTCCTCTTGAAGTCGTGCTTGCCGAGCTAGTTTGGGTTTCGTTTGACGTGTGTGTGGG
Source organism: Symbiodinium pilosum (assembly GCA_905231905.1). Taxonomy (NCBI): domain Eukaryota; class Dinophyceae; order Suessiales; family Symbiodiniaceae; genus Symbiodinium; species Symbiodinium pilosum. The sequence continues at coordinate 2,430 of CAJNIZ010044575.1, read as the reverse complement.
GAGGAATCCCAAGGCCACACGGGCGCATAGAGTTTTCCTATTTGCGACGGCCCAAGCCGTAAACCTTGACACCCCGAAACTTCGGAACCAGATCTCGAAAACCTTTAAATCTAAGCCCTAGATCTCAAGCCACGAATAGCCTACCCGGATAACCTGCCTAAACCCTAAGCCATGATATCCCTATATAACCCTCAGATACAGGCCCAATCCTAAAGACTGAGGAGAGATTGATTCTCCTGCTGAGAGCCGCGGCTCCCTCTGCCAGGGTCCGCTGAAGGCATTCCACGAATTTGGCCTAGGGGCATTAGGGCTTGGTGTGGGGGCTTGAGACTTGAGGGCTTATGTTTTGAGTCCTTTTTTCGAAGATAGGTTTGCGCCAAAAAAGATGACCATCCTATCGTGACACGCGTAAAATTCAAAAAATCATACCGACAGCAAGGGAGCAGATGTTTGGAATACCGTAGGAGGACCCCCGCCCGGTAATAGTGGTTTAATAGGAATATAATAGGATCCTCTAATAAATCCCTCTCATCTCTTACAGTCACTATTACTGGGTGGGGGGTCCACCTGAGGAACACCATTTTAGGCCAACCTCATGGTGCTGTGGAGGCGGTCTTGCCATTGAAGGGGTCGGGCTCCAAGAGATCCTTGCCATAGAGCCCTGAATCCTTTCTGGCACTGCTGCTCGTTGATTCTGATTCTGATCACTTAGAACTCCATGTTGACCCCTGAGCCTTAAACCGTACACCGTAACTAGCCGGCCAAAAGGGTAGAGATGTATTTCCAAGGGTTGATTTGAGAAGGCCAGTCGACTTTTCAGGCCCAAACGCTCATGCATCTCAACAACACAGAGCTTCCTAATTCAGGTTTGATCCCTCAATTGGTTTATAGTGCGCTGAATTATTTCCCCCAGCTGCTGGAAACACTGGAAACATCAATGTAGGCAACTCCCAATACTTGCCAGGAAGCTGAAGACTGTACATCCAAAGCCCTCAACTGTCCGCAACACGAAGGCTCACGCCATAAAACCCTAAACATCCACCCCCAAAGCCCTGAAACCTAAGTCCCACAACCCCAGGCCCCTATAGACCCCAAACCCCAAACTACTCCCTGAAGCCATTGAGTTTAGCTGCCCTGCAGGAAGTGAAGAGCTGCTCCCTCGGCGCCAAGGCAAACCTCAAGGTGCTGAAGCCCGGGCCTCTTCTTCCAGGTTCAGGGTTTAGGACTTTGGGGGTTGGGGTTTGCGATTTGGTGGGGCTTGCAGCTTGGGCTGGGGGGCTTAGGGTTCGCGGGTTGTGGGATCTTTTGATTTGAGTTGTTTACTTCAGCGCCCACAAGAAACACCCAACGAGCATCATGGATTCAATCGTGGTCTTGCGAAGAGGTTATGTGGAGTTTAGTGTTTCTCTTAGCCTGGATCTTGCAGAGCCCCATGGTTTCTGATAGACATGTTTGGACCAAACTGTGTGGACACCAAGTAGAACGTCAGCTCGTCCGGCTTTCAGAAGTCAGAAAGGTTTTGGGTTCAGGGGAAGAGGGCAGCAAGCTAAGACTACTCTTGCAACTGTAGGCGCCCCCAGGGATAGTAGCCGGATATAAGGGAGCTGGGGAAGGGTAAATGGGCCCAAGTAGATCAGAGGATTGCCCAATCCCCCCCAAGCCTCTCTAGATATCTGAATACCTTCTGGTGTAGACTAGCTTCCTGAAGGTCATCCCTGAAGCCCTGAAGCCCTGAACCCTGCAGCCTAGCCTCCCCCAGAACCTCACATGGGCTCCTTCCTTTGACCATGCAATCCTCTTTGTAGAGCACGTCTTGGGATTCCATATTACCATAGGGTGTGTATGTAAGCCTACGCCCGATGCCAATCCCCAACGCCACAAGAAATGCCAAACCCTGAACTGTAAGCCTGACCCCTACATCCTTGAACAACCATGAATCCTTAATTGTGCGCAATTGTGCTGAAGTAGGGATCGAGAAAGTAGTCCCCACGCAATCCCCTGTAACAGTGTCTACATCCTTTTCCTTCTATCCCCGACTCCCCCCCTCCCTTCTCAGCCCTGAACCCCTAAACCGTACATTTTCCCCTAATCATACAGCAAGCCAAGCCCTAGATCCTCGAGGCCTTGCCAGCTGAGCTCCTGGTCCCATTGGTCTTCCTGCGCGGTCACTGATGTGCAGTTCCGCTTCCGCAAGGCCCTGCTTTTTTTAGAGCTCGGGGTTTCGGGTTTAAGGCTTAAAAGGGGTCAGGTGTCTAGGGGTTACGTTCACAGGTTCAGGGATGCCTTTTTTAGTACGGCTGCCGTGCGCATGTTCAGGGTAAAGGAGAGTTCGAGGTTTATTCAACAGCCAATTATGACCCCCACCCCCCAGGGGGGGTTTTTAATGACATGTGGTGTTTTTGCTTGCTTCGCTTGAGGAGATTTGCGGTA
>CAJNIZ010044574.1:36640-49048 GCA_905231905.1 Symbiodinium pilosum | reverse complement strand
AGCAGTAGTAGTAATAGTAGTAGTGGTAGTGGTAGTGGTAGTAGCAGTAGTAGTAGTAGTAGTTGTTGTTGTTGTTGTTGTTGCAGTAGTAGTAGACGGTGTCTTAATCCATCATTGTTTGTCTCGGCATGTTGTTGTCGTTTGGGAAATCTGGCGATTCTGAAATTATCTGCCGAATGACGCCATGTAGAAAACATTGTCTTTTGTGCAAACAGGTATTTCTCGACATGGTGTTTTTGCTTGGGAAAAATGATGAATTTGAGAATTCATTGTCTCGAGATGTTGTCGTCGCTGCAAGAAATTGATGTGATTGAAAATTGTCTGCCGTGTTGGTTTTGTGTTTTGGCATCCAGCCTGGCCAAGATAATAACTTCCGTGTTGCCACAACAAATGGTTACCAGAACATCCAAGCTGGCATTCGGCTACCACAGAATCCATGCTGGCCACGACTATGCCGTTCCTGCTACAAACGCATATGGTCGTATGGTTCCCAGAGCACCCATGCTGGCCAAACAACTTTCGCGTTCGTGCTACCAGCGCGCATCCAGCCTTGCTCTTGGGCACACCGCACTCCTGTTGCTGTTTCTTCTGGCACGTTTCTGCAGCTGCTGTTCCAATTAGCGAATCATGCCACCTGCCACACTTCTGGGTATGCCCAACAACTCCACACAGCTTGCACGCATGTCGCTTTTCCCCGGAACCAAGCAGCGCGGAATCTCGTGCCACAACTGTTGCAACAATGATGCAATTGGAGATCTAACATCGATGAACCAAATCTTCTCAAAGGGTGATCACGCCTTGTCGCATTAAGAGTAGTTGTTGTTGTCGTTGTAGTAGTATAATAGTAGTAGTAGTAGTAGTTGTTGTTGTTGTTGTATTCAAAACCCCGTTAAAATCCTTAAGCCCGGCTTAAGGATTCGGAGGGTCTCGGCCGGAGGCGAGCGATGCCCCGAGCGATGCCCCTAACTCCCATCGGCCACACCGATCCTGATCCCTTTCCTTTCTGTAATCTATACTCATGGATGTCGAGGCATCTTGGGATCTGGGCTGAAGTCCTGAACTTTCAGACTTTAAGGCAACTTGACAATGCAATACCTCTGGGTGGCTGCGGTAGCATGGTCTGCGTGGTTGCGTGAGGTCCCTTCGGGTTTAGGGTTGAGGGAGGGTTACATATGGATGAGTTAAAGGACATAGAAGGGTTGCATAAGTAATTATTACAAATTTGGCAAGGATTCGCAGGGGCACACAGCAATGAAGTGATCTTCTGATAAAGCAGTTCAAAATCAGTAAACGCAAGCTTGAGGGGCACACAGCAACACGAGGACCCTCAGTAGAGGCATTTCGATTTAAAAAAGGTAAAAGCAACGACTTCAACAGTGGGGAGTAGTAGTCGTCGTCGTCCTAGTGGTAGTAGTAGTCGTCGTCGTAGTCGTAGCGTAGTCGTAGTCCTAGTCCTAGTCGTAGTAGTAGTAGTAGTAGTAGTAGTAGTGGTAGTGGTCGTAGTGGTGATAGTGATGGAAACGATAATTTTGCTGACAGCACGTATAGCACTAGTATAAAGAGGCGTGCGTCCGCATTTGGTAGTTCCTTCGAAAAGGCAAAGTTTACGTTCCAGGTCATCGTTTATGCGCTGTGACAAATCACTACACCCGGAGCGTACGCGGCCAACTCAATGTGGCCGCCCCCTACCCAAACATAGTAACCTTAGAACCTGTAAATTTTGACCTCAATGCCCTCAAATCTTCATCAACCGCTATGCCTCTATGCAACCCTTCTGCATTCTATCAACCACTGCCACGGAAGCCCTGAAGGGACTTTTCTTGAGAAACCTAGATGCAAAGAGACTTTTGGGGACCCGAAGGAGCTTGACCCGAAGGAGCTTTTTGGGGCCTCGGGGAAGCTAGGTCTTAAGAAGGCTTTGAATATGGATCCCCTTACATGTGGTTCCCTTTCAGATTCCTAGATATGTTCACTCAAGATTCGTTGTGCTCCAAAGCCAACGCGCCAACGGGGACCCACTGCTTCTCCGGTCGAGTCTCGTTCCTCGGTTTGCCGTTGTTCTGTTTCTCCCCACGTCTACTATTAAAAGCCCCCACACCCCTGATAACTAGTCCTCCTCATAGAGAGTCTTAATGAAGGAGTACGGAGGCTCATTACTTCGGGAGGGGAAGGCATTTTAGGGGTAAGGTTTTCAAGGGCACTTTTATCCCTCCAAGGCCTTGTTTGAGCCATCTGCGCAATACGTGAATTTGAGGTTTATAGCGTCACACGCCGATAGATTTGACGCGAACTCATGTCCAATAATTAGACACCCTAGTCCTACTGCTACCACGAATGAATACATCTTGGCTTCATTTCAAACATCCCCTCTTAACAACGTGTTAACAATTTTGAACAGTCACCAAAATTTTTGGTACGCCCTATGTGAATGGGGTTGCCAAGAGCGCAAAAGGCGGGCAAGGTTCGTGAGCATCGAAAACCCTCCGCCGCAGGCAACGACCTGGCTTTCTCACAGGGATGCGTGGTTCAATTGATGGATCTGGGCCCGAGGTTTCTGGCTTGAGGTTGGGGAATTTGTTGTCCAGGCTAAAAGGTTTCGGGCGGACGTGTTTCCGGTCAATTTGTTTTTGGTGTCTCATTGGTTTAAGGGCTGAGGGAACGGGAGCATGTCCACTTCTAGCGCTTGAATGTGCCAACTTGGTTCAACATGAGACACTAAAGTCATCGAGAATGTCCGCTCTTCTTGTGAAGTTACACTGTGCAATGACTTGGAACATACATGAATGTAACAACTGCAAACCACCGCTGGTCTCGTTGTACAAAAGGCCTATACATACCCTATGTGTGCTAGAGCCCAACAAGCCACAAAAGGACGCCACCATCCAACATGGGCCAAAAAAAAAGTTAGTTTCCTCGTTTAAGGAGCACGAGAACACGTGTAATCAACACACACAAGTGGACTCTTCAAATCATCTGTCCATATGTCTTGCTAGCCCAGCAGAAAAGGTCAACAAATACGTGGAGAAACCAATGAAGTCGTAAATGCTGCTCAAACTGAGCGGGTCACGTTGGCACGTGAGATGGCCCTACTGAATCTATGGGGGGCCCTCCCCCAAGTTGAATTGGGACCCGCCTTTGTTTAGGGGCATGGTGAGTACCCTAATCAAGATCAAGGCTTCAAGGATTGCACACTTAAGGTCATACCCTCGTATGCCGACAATATGATCCCCATATAACCATTGTATGAACCAATCTAGTCCACTAAAATAAGTTTTTACAAGCACCAGGGTACAACCTGGAAACCGTTGAGTTCATTTCCTAACAAATACCGAGCCGCGAAGAGGACGCTGCACACAAGACTCTTCCTGGGTTACACATCAGTGCTGTCCAGGTGAATTCAAGTGGGTGGAAGGAGTGCGCATACAGTAATGTTTTCTAAGGGCACCCACGTGCGTTGAAGATAGCGACTCCAACCAAAAGTCCAGTCAGGATCTGCTGCTTGCGAGTCGTGCAGGGCGTATATCCCCAAAACATCGTCATTTTGTTCAGCTCTAACGTTAAAATATGTTTCCACATGGAGAGACTTCAGTTTGGAACTCGGACAATTCGTAAATCTGGGGATTGTCTAAGGCTCTAGGAGTCATGAAAGGGTGTAACCAGATTTATATAGAGATCGATAAGCTCGACAAATTTCAATGTAAAGTAATCATCGCGCAAGCCGGGATTTGCTACACTTGTGGAAGAAAGCGAACACTGCGGAACCCCAAATGTGAATGACAATACCGAAACACAGGGAACGACTACCCCAAGGCTCCCAATGCTAAACCCCTGTGCAAACCCAAAATCCTAACAACCTACCTGCAACCCCTAAATGACTACTCTACGGGCGATGCCTACTAATTAGAAGCAAATATGGTCGGGCTTGTAAGTAATTGGCGTTACAAGTACACGTACACTAACGCCCAACTCGCCGAGAAGTCCTTACGCCTGGCCAGTCGAACTTTGTTTACACGGTTCTGGACATGATGTTTCCCCAAGTTTGTCACAGGAAGGCCTAAAACAACCGCAACGACAATAACAATTACAGCGGCAAACCGAATGAGACACCCCAAGTATCGTTGCTTTCGCAGCCCTGATCCCCTCAAACCCTAAACCCTCTAAACCCCAAATAGTAGTTTCCATTTTCTTTTCCATTATCCCTATATAACCCCAATGTAAGCCCAATATAACCCCTGTATAATCTCTAAGCCCCTAATCCCTTATATTATCCCAATATTACCCCAATATACTATAGAAGTTTCCGTTTTCTTTTCCATTATCCCTATATAACCCCAATGTAAGCCCAATATAACCCCAATATTACCCCAATATACTATAGTAGTTTCCATTTTCTTTTCCATTATCCCTATATAACCCCAATGTAAGCCCAATATAACCCCAACATAATCCCAAAAAACTATAGTAGTTTCCATTTTCTTTTCCATTATCCCAATATAACCCCTGTATAATCCCCTCACCCCCTAGGTCACAACCCAGTCTCCATGGGTGGGTACCAACGACACGGCCCACTTTCTCGAAGAAATTCTCCAGTACCTACAGCGAGTTTAGGGTTTAGGGTTTGAAGCTGCTGTAACTTGGGAAGTCTGGTTTCGATCCATTGGTCTCAACTATGCACAATTTAACCATCGAATAACCATCGAACTAACCTAAGACCATTGGTGGAAAAAGCACCCGACTAACCAACACAACAAAAAGTGATCCCTCTCTGCATAAGGCTGACTCCGGGACGGAGAAGGAGACAGACGCGTGAGATGATTCTAACAACAAAAAGCCCATGCTGTTTGTGAATGCTGGGCAAATGGACACTGTCAAGCACCATATCTGACACGAGTTGAAACAACCGCATCGAATGGAAACAACACAATCGCTATCCAATCTGGAGGGCCACAATTGCCTCAGGTTTTAACATGGAAACAATGTTGAGAAACAAACCTAGAAACAACAAAATCAAAATCAAACCAGAATAAAGCTGAATCCGTATTGCACGCTTCATGCTGCTCCTGGATGGTGATGATAACTGATGCTCAGCCTGTGCAAACAAACACGCATACCACAATGTCTGCTTCCGCACATACCCGCATCAACATTTTACCTACATTGCATGCAAGAGCACCATGTAACAAATGTTTTGAGAAGTATATACAAGAAGAGCATAACCGTCTCGTGGTTTAGGACATTTCCCTGCAATCATCAACAACGCAACGAATTGTACTGGCCCCCCCATTGAAATATGACTTGCGATGTCTACTGCACGTCAGAGCCGTAAGCCCCTCCCGTATCATGGTAAAGAAATCTGCCTCATCCCGCATAATTTGCTGCTCATTATGCTTGTACTTGCGGCAGTACCCAAGCATATCTATGCAGACAAAACACTCGCTCAATGACCGTCATTTCCGGCGCAAGCAAGGAACTCTGAAAACTGCTGGGCACGACCAAAGCACTCGAGCCGAAATTCGGAAAAGATGCTTACCAAACACTATGCGAAATTCACGAGACGCCTGAATATGAGGATCCTGAGTGCATCATGCGGCCCCCAAGCTCCATCCCAAAGCTTGTTGTAGGGTTTAGGCTTTGGGATGTAATCGTTAACTGAGTTTGAAGGGTCTTGAAGGGTCAAAGCCCGCATCATTGTCGCAGGGCGAGGTTGAGGGCTTCCAGGCTTCTGCCACTTGCATGGCCATAGGGTTTAGGGTTTAGGGTTAAGGGTTTAGGGTTTATCGCAAAGTTATAACCCCGGCTCAAACCACAAAACTGCACATCCCGAACAGCACACAACATAAGGAGGAAAAGCCGTCTGCTGCGCCGGACTCTCGGGTTTTGGGTTCAGGCCCATCATTCTGATGCTGACAAAGGCTCCGAACCAGTAAGAAAACGCTTGAATCACCGCTGATGTTTTTATGCAAAGGAGACCAGCTGTTAACGCGGCGATTTGTATGACAAACGCTTGTGGGAAACTACGATAAACTGCGCAGTTCCAATCGCAAAGGACCGAGGTCCCGCCAAGGATCTTTGGTCATCGCATCTGACACGAGTTTCTGGGATGGGATGACCGCCCCCGTTGACACCCCATTCAACATAAAGTTAAAGGGTATTTCCAGACACGCTGTAACAAATCCTGTGCTGCAAACCACGGCTGACAAGAAGCGTAGTGACCGAAAGGCCAAAATAGGCATAGTTGGCCAAAGGAGCTCGCAAGTTCGTTCCAGAGAATAACACCTAACAGCCACGCGTGAAGAAACAGCCCGTGGAACGCATCTACGCGTACAGCACGTTTGATTCATGAGGTCATACGAAGAGTATATGCAACTGGCAGGAAATGAAAAATTCCCATGCAAACATCTGTCACAGCTGTACATGCCGCTTTAATATGTACTTGGGAATGCTTGGAACCCCGAACACCTGTGGGCCGTATGTATCATATACGTACCAGGACCCATAGGGTGTATGATCAACCCCCAGCCGAAGCGAATGCTCACCTCAAAGGACATGTACAGCACAAACTGGATGGGCCACCTGGGAAAATGTGTCCAACAACGAAAAAATTGCGATTCCGACAGCTCACCAATGTTGCCATCATCCTCGCCACAGCTTGTTGCAAATCATTGTGAGGCCTACATGTATACCAGCTAGGTGCCAAACTTCAGAAAACCGAAACTCTTGATTTTTTTGTTCGGAAGATCGCCTCGTAGAACACATTGCCCACCTGAAATGCGGTGGAAGACGAGCCAGACCTGATTCGAGCTGTTCGCAATGCTGTTCCATTAGCACCCACAGGAACCTTCCTCCCAAAGACTCGTCGCTCGGGAGCCTTCACGTGCCGCGGGGTCTTTCGAAAATGAAACGGGCTAAAGTTGATCCTTGTCATGGTTCCCCACTTGTGATTGGATAACTCTTGTTGAAACTTATGAGTTCCAAACTGCACTGCCCACGTGGGGTCGTACAGAAATGCTCCCAAGGGCAATTTTCAACAAAACCGTTTAAGATCCAATTTTGCGCCATGCTTCTCACATGCAATCGAACCGTACCCTACCCGCAAACTTAATTTGGAACCTGGCCTTCCTAAAACTGCAGTCCGCCCAAGATGGATACCAAAAACGCTGCATGCTAATTTGGGGGAGGGCGCGTTGTATGCGAAAACTGATTCAATTCAGGATGTGGACGGTTAGAGCGGTTCATACATTTCGGCTTTGGAGCCGAATTCTTGCAAGACTTGTTTCAATCGTAGAAAGGCACCTTGCAACCTCATTTTTGGGCCGCCCTGCCCCCCCCCCCACTTCTTGCCATGCAACCCTAACCTGATCATCGAAACAAAAAACAACCCGTGGAAACACAAATGGTTGTCTGACGACCGGCCCCATCATCATGCCAAGCGATTTAAACGGCAAAAAAATATGTGCGCACCTTACTACAACGATGACGTAGCCTGGTTCATAGTTGTTTTATGATACCTCCTCCAAATGCTTCTGAACCATCTGACAGCAACTCATTCCTGACTTGATCAGAGATACCCGCTGATTCTCTGGCACCGCCAAATGCATTAAGCATGGCGCAACTCCAAACTAACATACATCCGCCATGTTACCGTCTCCGTGGCGAACTGCTGATATTACCGCATCCGTATTCTTCCTAACACGCTGCCATCCAACCTTGCGGACGCCAGGAGCTTTTTCACCGAAACTCGATCCTTGATGCAAAGCAACGCCGGCTGTCATATGAAGATGGGGTCTGCGAGGCTAAATGGATAATTAATCAGGATATGCATAGCTGCGCGCAATTACGTCTTCAAATACCAGCAGTTGCAGTTGCACTGCTTCACATGTGCAGACGGCACTGTCCCGCAGGTCTGTGACTTACTCACGTGCTGCCAACCACTTGAACAAAATTCTTGCAGGGTGGGCATTGCTTGTTTGGAATCGAGGCATGGACCTGCGTAGCAAACAATGTGATGTCATGTGGCCCATGTCTTGACTTGAGCATGCCTTGCAACGGCCCCGCTGCAATCACCATATTCTCCTTTGTTCGCCCTGAGAAATGTAGAGTGTAGACTGAAGCGTACTGCCCATGGTTTTACAAACGAACGACTTCTAAGCAATGGAAATTGCAAACATTGCGCAAAACAGAACAAGCACCGGAACCCCAAGGGTTAATCCTGTTCTTTATCCTGTAAGTCTTGGCCCCTGTCTTCATGACCATGACCTGACGCCTGGCATGTACATCCCGAATTACTGTGGCACATCTTCCCACACTTGTTGGCCCAAATGGTGAACTTGATGAACTGAAGGAACTATGCAGCCAACAAATTACTGACACCAGAAATCTTTAAATCCCCGCGCATGCAAACCCAAACCCATGTACCCACATCACTGAAACCTAACTATCTTTTTCGAGGACGAAGCTCGGTGTCGGTGCAGCTATGTTCCTCCTTGTGTTTGTCCTGCAGAAGGGCAGGCTCCAGGCTCATTGCAAAAAGGTTATGTAAGGATTACGATTCGGAAAACAAAAGTATTTCGGGATCGATTGTAAACTGTGGTTCCCCTGGGGAACGCAGTCTCAACACCGAAGTGGCCTAACGAATAACCATCAATCAGACTGACTTCAACATGAGTCCTTGTGGTCGTAACACGGCACACAGCCAAAGGTCATGGTCAACGTCGCTGATGCGAGGTGTGACCCATTGCTACGTTGTAGTTTGGAGGCCCCTGAAGTGGCCAACTGCATAAAATCATCCAAGCATGGGCAGAAGTAGCCCAGGCACATCGTGACCTACAACTTTTTATGTTGACGTCTGCGCGCACACAATACCGTGTGAATCCTTCCATCTCAGAAGGCTCTCGCAAACCCCGAGACTTGTAACCCCTCAACCATGAATGCTCTATGCATTGACATTATCCCGATAGCCCTCTTAAGGGCCCCCTACATCCTGAACCAAACTATCCGCTTCGAACATCCCTGCCGGAATTTTGGAATGAACGGCACTTGGGCTGAGGGGATTGAGTTCTACGTTCTCATACACTTTTCAACTCAAATAACAGAAAAGGATTATGGTCAAAGCCCGCGTGCTCAATCTTGTGTCCAACGCGCCCTTCAGTATCCAAACATAAAGGGCCTGTGAAAAGGTTGTGTGCCCAAAACAATAATCAGCGTACGTTTTCGGGCCGTCCTGCCCCCCCCCAAAAATGCTGTTGGGCACTACGGGCCTGGGACCTGTGGAAACTCCGCGGCTGCGCGCAGCAGTGCAGGCGAGGAAAGCATGGACTCCTCAAACCTTTACAATTCCGGAGTATAACCTCTATGAATCTACAAACCCTGTTGTAATCCGATGTAACTACGATGAAGCCCTCGTATATCAACCTCAAATTACGTTATGCCAAGCCGCGGCTGCAATGTCCATTCGCACAATGGCCTTGGCTTGGCGCAGTCCATAGGTGTTGCCCCGAGAGCGGAGAACCAACGGGAAATAACTTGGAAAATGGAGTGGAAGCTCTACAGGTGCCTTGAATAGGATTCAAGGCGATACAGCTGGGCTGGCAAATAATTGGAAACTGGGATTATATGATGGTTTACAAGGGCTCTGGTTGGATTTAAAGCGGTTGCTTGGCTAGCGTCCCACGAACCAACCAGTACCCCAACGTAGGGCTCCGCGGAGAACCACGCAAGATTTTGCTGCAAGCAGCTGGCTATCAGGATGTTGTCCGTGCGTGCCGTACTATAAGTGAGAAATGTCAAAGACTGCTTTGACTGCTGAAACAACCCGGATGGGACTCGGTTGGTTGCGGATATCATGCTATTGCGCTGACATTCTGGAGGGTAGAGTAGCACTCTGAAAAGATGATGGGAAACTGCTCTAGCGCCTAGACCCTCCATCTGCCCTCTTTCTACTCTAAGTAGGGAGTATATACCCCTGTATACAGGTACAAGGAATGTGCTGGAACACACGGCGCCACAGCATTGACCCTGTGAGAAGCGGTGGCCCAGCACAGCACACTCTGGGACACTTTGTAGACCCTGCATCCTTGCCCCTGGATCCTTTACTTTATTCTCAACCTTGACCTCACTGTTGCAACCTGCCCCGTAACGAACTCAATCTTGCATCCATACTTGTTGGTGACGGATCCCTGCATAGTGTATACATATAGTATGCATCCTTAAACCGCGATTCTATCGAGTTGTTCGAGTATGTCCTGAACTGGTATCTCGAACATTACATCCCCAAAGGGGGTTGAGTATTTGCCAAATCCCCGGATCTGCAAAGCCACGCAGCCACAGCAGCCAAGCAGCTGACTCATGCCGGATTGCCCTGCGACTGCTCCAAAGGCTCACCAAGCCAACCTAAGCCAGGAATGTCAGGGGAGTCTATAGGACAGCCGCCACCTCATCCTCTCAATCTTAACTCCTCTTGCGTCGGATTTCGCTTGCAAATTCTCCTCGGCGACTTCCCCTGAGCTTCACGACGCGGAACCTATAAGAGGCAGCTGCCGGTGGGGGGATGAAGACTCTGGGTTTACAGTAATAGCAATAGTAATAGTATTGTGAAATTATGCTTGGCGGGCTTGCGACGGCTACAAGAGGGAGTACATTCAAGCTTCGGATTTATCCTTGGCCCGCGTTGGATGCAAATCGCCTAAGCCCAAAGCCCCGCTACCCCCTCCCTGTCGAGCCAGGGCCTGCTCTTTTTGAGTTTCCATTCTCAAGGTCATATGCTTGTTTCCCTAAACCCTTAACCCGAAACCCTAAAGCTGCTTGTTCAACAGTAGACGACATGTTATTCAACAAAATGAGGCAACCCTCAGCTCGAAGCTCCCAGTGCTGAGGGCCTTGCCAATCCACCAACCAGCTGAAGCCATCCATATTTCAAGCTGAGGGGCGCCTGGCCAGTGGGGTTAAGGCCAGCAGCGTTCGCATGCTTGTACTTGTCAACTTAGTAATCGAGATATCGATGTATGGGCCCGAATGGCGAGAGGAAGGCTCGCGGGGCTACAATCATATGAAAAAATAAGCTTTTACAAAACCTATCAATTTATGCTTCAGCTTCTATGCTGCTTCATGACCCCCAGCTTGAGAGCTTCATGCTCACAGTGCTGAGCCTAGAGGGTCAAAGTCACTATCGGCATGCTCAGGGTCTCAAGCCTGGGATTCTGCGGAGGTATTCAGTCTCGGGAATCTAGCGCTTTATGTGCAACACAAAAGGATACTGACGGTGAGAAGCTACAGGACGCTGGAGCAGGGATCTGCGTCGAGGGGGTTCAACGAGTAGGGCCCAACGCCCCTGGACTTGTGCCGGAATCTCCCGAGTTGAGGCCAGAGTCCATCCCGGTGTAGTTTGCAGAAGTTCGAATTTGAAGAGTCTTGATGCCCGTAGCCCAAATTGGCATCCGAGATTACAAGCCATTCTTAGGGCAATGTGCAACCTGGTGCCGCAGTCAGCACCCAAGTTGGTGAGCAAGGCCGAGAGTGCTCTTGGGGGGGAGTCGACAGCTCCCATGCAAGGATGATTGACGACAAAGTCTGGTTCACCCATAGGGGATGAGTAGGTTCATTCAGCCTTGACCGGTTGCCGCCAGAGACGGGAGGACAGCCAGTCTTGAACGCAAGCTGCCATAGTTGGCTGTTGAGCTTCGTTTTCAGAGGGCGCCCCTTCGTCGGAGCTTCTGTGGCTCTCTACTTGCAAACTACCCAACCAAAACCTAAATTCTGAACCCTCAATGTAAACTCTAAACACTCATTCTTAAATCTCTAATCCCTCAACCTGAATCCCAAACCCTTAATCCTAAACCCTAGCCGGTGAACTCAACAACAAGGAAGCCAGGAGCCACAAAGGCCCAAGTTGAATTTGCCCTCCTGGGCCTCTTTTACACGAAAAGGAGTCGTTTGGAGATACTTGCTTCTAGCACACCTTCAAGGCTAAACCCTAAAAGCTAGGGTTTAAGGTTTAGGGTTTGCCCTAAACCGCTAACTTTGGGAACTTCCCTCACAACCAACTTCAAGTTCTCCCCCCTGCGGCACCATGAAAACTAAGAGGCGCTAAAACCATAATTAGCGAGGTGGGAGCTTCCCGAAAATGGGGGTTCCTTTCTGGGGTTATAGGGGATATATGAGGGTTGTATATTGGTAGGATTTTTGTAGGGTTTAGGGTTTTCCATCAGTTACGGGTGACTTTTCTGCGGGTCCCTAGAATAAGGATTTTAAAGTAGTGGTGTATTTAGTGGGTCCCCCTATCTAGAAAAACTACCAAGTAACAACACTGGCCTTTCCACTCATTCTGAACCTGATGCTCTGCTGCTGATTAGCTGGCTCCGGGAGACAACGGATGGCTTATCTCAAGTTTAGTCAAGGACAGTTCCAGGTGGG
>CAJNIZ010044574.1:13707-24790 GCA_905231905.1 Symbiodinium pilosum | reverse complement strand
GGGGGAGGGGGGGGGGAGCCCGCCGGGGCGTGACCATATATAGGGTCCTCATGGTATGCCCATTATATACGCCAGAAAGCCCTACAACCCCAATTAAGGATCCAGAGTTAGGACCCTGAACACTGTTCGGCGTCCATGGTTAGGACCTTAGATGGCCGGCAGGCCAGGGTGCATCAAGTATCCACTCCCTGGCGTTTACTTAGTGGGCAAAGGTGTAAGTATAAACCAGATAGTGACTGATATGTATAGCTCAATCAGTCGGCAGGGCTCTCATAATTCGGTCATGAGGAAGAATTATGAGTGAGTTATAACCCTCCAAGTAGGCATTATTATATGGTGTAAGACAAGGACGGCTCTAGGGATCCATTTCCTCATTCGCTACGTAGCATGAGGCCGTCAATCATTTCGCCTGCGACAGAAATTCACATCCTGCAAACAAATCTCACGGGTCAATATGGCTCAAGTTCTCATTTGGGACATTCACCGTTTAGCAGGACCTGTGGTCAATACTTGGTACTGCATTGTGGGGAGGGACGTGTTCATAAACGATGCGGCCAGGCCTTTCTTATCGAATTGTGTGTTCTTGCCAAGGCTGCTTGGGATTGATAGACTGCGCAACTCCAGAACTCGTTCTCTTCTCTTGCTGGTTCTTCGAGGGCATACGGGACTATAGTATATGGGGTAATATAGGGATTATATCCCTTATTCTCTACTAAGAACTCATTCTCTTTTGTTTCCACATACGGCCGAAGGTCTTCAAGGGCTCAGAAGGAGTGAAACGAAATTAGACGATCTCCTTTCCAAGGCATTGAAGAGATCATCTGAGCTATAGTGGGGGTGATATAAGGAGTTCATTAAGGGGGGGCTACTAGGAGTTTAAACTATAGCTCATCTGGTGCTACCAATAAGGAAGCACCCTCACCCAAGCTGACATGCAACCCCAGATCAGCCAGCTTTTAAATGACTGTGGTCTAGGGGCTTGTGAAGGCAGTGTAGTCAGGGGAGCTGCAAGGATTTTGGGGGAAGCACAGTCTTCTGAGCTGCCAGGGACACCAGCATCACCAGCTCCGTATATACCCTACCAAAGCGCTCCACTGCACTGTGTTTGTGGTTTGTTGTGTGTGTGTGTGTGTTTTTTTTTTTTTCCGCGACAGGGTTTTAGTGTACTACTAAAACACAACTACATAGTAGGCTCCTGTGAGGCCCTTAAAATCGCTGTTCCTGAGGCCCAGAAGCCTGAACTGCCTCACCAAGCAAGTCACTACCCTAAACCGTAAGAAAAGATCAGGTGGGCCAGCGGTCAAGGGAACCAAAGAGGCATGAACGAAGAAGAACAAGCAGGGTTTAGGGCAAAGAATCCACGCCCTTTACAGTGAGGTGCAACAACTATGTGCAGAGCATTTCTTTTTCAGGTTTAGGGCGTGAGACCTTGTTTAGAACATGCGGCGGATGGTTACTAACTACCGTGCGTCTGCCCTGCATTTCACCCGCTTCGCGATGCTTTGAACATTGGCTGGCACCGACCCCAAATTGCTACAATCCCGTCCATGATCGCTGGACCCTACACAAGACGCCTGAGACGTGTACAGGAAGACAGCCACCGAGCAAACCTTGTACAAATACAGTGCGCCGTATAACATGCGTCAACACCCGATTACACTGTTCAAGCCTCACATTCGAGTTCCCTAAGTCCCCTAAAGAAAGACTGCTTTCAGGCAGCCTCCCATTCCAACCCTCCACCTCAAATCCCCAGAAATCAGTATAGAAGCACGCTATCATCCCCACAAAGCCCTGCACCATCGCATTCCACTACTCAGGGCTCATGTTGTCAGCTGTGGTAGTTGGATCTCTGCACCCGACGAGGTTCTTGCCGCGACCAGGTGTTGCTTGTGGAGATA
The DNA here is from genome assembly GCA_905231905.1 of Symbiodinium pilosum. NCBI lineage: Eukaryota > Dinophyceae > Suessiales > Symbiodiniaceae > Symbiodinium > Symbiodinium pilosum. The sequence continues at coordinate 22,892 of CAJNIZ010044574.1, read as the reverse complement.
CCTGACAATAGGGTTTAGGGATTAGGGTTTAGGGATTAAGGTTCAGGGCTTAGGGTCTAGGATACATATCCTTTAAAATTATACAGCTGCCCTGAGGACCTCAGGGATGTATCTGGTTACGTGGGTTGTAAGAGGATATGGGAGCATCCTTATTGGGAATTATGGTGGATCATTCTGCGGAGGGAGATTTAAGGGTTTGTCTTGCTCTGGGGTTTAAATGTTCAGGGCAAAGGATCTAGGACTATAGAGTTCGAGAGGCCCAGGGTGTAGGACCAGGTTCTGAACAATGTTTGGCTACATGGATGGGTACGTGGAATTTTTGTAAAAAAAAAAACAGCGGCAGCTTTGGGAGTGTAAGTGACTTTCGGGCCTTTCGGACCTTTATCCTCAAGCCCACTGCTGGGGCAGTAAGGGCCCTGATTCCCCACATCTGTTTTGTCGGGCCAAGTTCTATGACAGTGAAAGTTCTGGACCCTCGCATCAAACTTGTAGAATAGGAGCAGAAGTAGATACAGCCACTGCAAACAGGTTGTTGAGGTCGTATCTAAGATATCGCTAAGATGATGATCAAGACGAGACGCAGAGTTGACCACGAGTTTCCGGTTGCAGCTTGTTGCAAGGGACTAGGTACACAAGGAGATCAAAGTTTATGGATTTGGGGCTTACGGCTATACCTTTTAGGGAGCCAGCTTGTCCATGGCATGCCGCATACAACGGGTCAGAAATGAAGACGACCAACTGAATTCTCTGCGCAGTAAGAACATAAAGTAGTTGACATTTTTAGAATGTTGGTGCCCGCAGCTGGGCACTACCACACGGGGAACCTTGTTACAACATGAACTTGGTCTAGGTTGCTGCGCTTTGTCATTGTCGAACGCAGCGAGGAAGGCTTGGAAATCGGCATCCCCTCCATGATTCTGATAGCCATCCTATAGGTTCATATGGCTGTCAGGGCTGCAGAAACCACCACCCAAACCAAGGACGACAGGGACCAGCAAGTTTCTAAGAAGCATACTCAAAATCAGGAAAACTTGTCGAAGGTTGCTCTCATCCTTTTGCAAGAAACTTCTGAGATAGTTAGTATCAAGACCGATGCTGGGCGCAGCACGAGAACTAATAGGGGGAGGCTTAGACAGGATCATGTTTAGGGGGGGGGGAGGGGGGGCGCAGCCAAAACGAAACAGCGAACGTTGAGAGCCGAGCAACAGATATAATTCGGAAAACGCCGCCAGAAGATTGACAGAGTTCTGCATAACGCTCCACTGAAAGCCCATGGAACTCGTGACTGCCGAAAAGCAAAAGAATGATGTTCCACTCGATGCGGTAGCCCTTCTCGCGCAGGCTAGTCTTCAGGGCGTCCATGCCCTGGATACCACGGAACATCCCAGGAGAGTGAGTGTCTTCACCATCTGTAATCAAATGTACCCGAATTGTAGCCCCAGGGTCGTATGTCTGCATGATGTCCGTTTCAATCATCTTCCACATGTAAGTTCCGCGGCTTGAACCGTCCCAGGCAGATAGGATCGACTGTAACTCGGCCTGGCGAATCTTGGCGGCATCATCAGGGCAGAAAAGCTGCTGCTACACAATGTCTTCCACACACCCCACTTGCAGGTTCAGGGCAGTTGTAAAATTTCTGTTACATCAGTACTTACATTCCAATGATAGGCCCCCTAAGCCACGCAGTAAGTCTGAAATCGGGCTGTAACCACAAGTAGCAGAGTAGCATGGGATGCCACATTGCCTTGAACCTCCAAACAAATTTGCCAGCAACCGCCTGACTTTGGAAGCTTGACGTCTCCAGAATAAGCTCTCGGAGCATGCGAGTTTCAACTCTCAAGCTCCCATCATGGTCTGTCTCCTGAAGCTCCCAGCATGGTAGACAAGTTGAGCTGCACAAGAGACTCATGGTAACTGAGCCCCCAAATTTAGGACTCCATAGCTATCGCATGACCCTTGCAGGACCCTTACTTTTGTGATTTCGCTTAGCGCACCTCTCTTGTTAAGCAAGCTCCTCCGGAGGGAGGTGCAACCTGACCATAAAAGCCGCACGCCCTACCAAAAACAACAAGCACGCGTGTGGGGCATAGGGAAACCCTAAACCCTAGGCCCTAAGCGTTTAGGGTCCAAGCATACTCCAGGTCTCGTCCACCATGAGGCCGCCAAACTTCACGACTCGAGTCGGAGTTCCTTCGTATCCGATACTGCCCCCCACCTCATATGTCATATGAGCTATAGTCTAAACCCCTTAAAAGGGGCTTATAGGGGGTTTTAAGGGGGATACACGGAGTTTTGACTATGGCTCATATGTGGAATCATAGTCTAACCCTTACGCAGGGCGTAATAATACTATGACCCCCTATAAAAATCACATACACATCCATTCGCAAAGAGTACAATACAGCACTACAAGTACACAACGGTAAGGACAGTTGTATGATAGGTTTAACAAAAATATTATGTCCAATGATTCCCATATCAACCAGGTACTACAATTGAAACATTGAGGGCCACTTTTTGTTGGGACAGTATCCAACCTTGCAAGTAGTGGGCCAACTGCATCAGCTCCCGGTGGCCTGCCTCCACGTATGGCGGTGTGTTCCCCCCAAAAAGTACATGTGGCTGGGCTGTGAGGGGCTGTAGGCTATAAACTATGAACCATAACGCGGGAAAAGCTTGAGTGGTTTGCTACGTAGGCCTCCAAGCATGTCTTGTCCCAGCGGTATTTTGCAGATAGAGAGAAGGCACCCTCAGGCACCACCTTGAACTGGATCATTGAAGTACCTTAGGAGTCCCGGAAGCTAGGGGTCTGGCAAGTTACAATGAACTGAATTGTGATACACGTCAAGCTCTACCTGTGTCTGTCGCTACCACAAAACTTTCTATGATCTTTTTGAAGGTGAACATGTTTCCAGTGCAAGACACTCCCTGTATGCTGCCCCGGTAGTGATCCCGGTAAATCGCCTTCTGCCTGTTCTTGCATGCCAAAACAAGCCCTAAACCCTGGACCCTCAACCATGAACACTGAACCCTACGCCCCAGAACCGTGACCGTTGTGAATCCTTGAAGCCTGAACCGTAAACTCCAACCCCAAAACAAGCTACTGTCATCCAGGTAGAGGAGGTTGGGCACAGGGCTGGTTGCCTCTGGCAAGTCCTCACCACATGCCAGCCCATCACTCTGCAGGCATGGTCGGTGGCGCATGGTAGATAACAAGAGGGCAGCCCTGCTTTCACTGCCGCTACGGCTGCTGCTACTACAAAAGATAGTAATACTAATAATGATGCATCGTAATAGTAAGGATATCAATAAATTCTACGACGATGACTCCTACTGCCACATTACCCTACCACTACGGCGACTACGCTTTCTACTGCTCTTCATGTCATTTTGTAAGCCCTTCTCAGGTTGACTCTGCAGATGACAACCGGCCATGCCTTCAGAGTCATGGCCATGGGCCCGCCAACCGTCTCGGCACTGGCCGCCGGTGAGCCTGTGGGCTCCGGGACGGCAGTCGCGCTTCCGTTTTCCTGTAGCTGCCACATAACCATGAAGCACATGACACTTGGAATTGTCTTCGGGCTTGACAAGCGGACTATCAGCAAAACATTGGAAAGAGACTGTTTTTTTCCAGCCATGACTCTCCGGTGCCCTCATTGCTTTCCTGAGCTTCTCTTCGGCGCTGCAGAAACCGCTTTGCGGCTCTGACTCGAGCATTCCAAATCTTACCGGGGATGTCTAGGCCCAAGGCTGTGAACCACGCCATCCATGCAGACAACCAGAGCTTCGACAACAGCCCCTGCGATGCAACCAGCCGGCTCAGAAGCATCCCTGCTACCTGCGGGCTGCGTAGAATCAGCAGCACAGGTAGAGAAGTGAGTACTCCTGCACCTACCAGCCCAGGATAACGCACCACAAAGCGCCAGATGCGGTTTGTGTCCCGCCGCAGAAAGGCCTGATACGTCTCGGCGGCATCGCTCCTCAACTCTTGCAAGTACTCTTCCCGCGCCTGCTGCAGTAGAGCTCGATCTTGCATGGCCTGCTTCCAGAGTGTCTGCGCACCCTCCATGTCCTTTGCTATAGGCAGCCTAGACCTTTGGGGTGGGCTTTGGGATTCCAGGTGAGTTTGGAATTTAGGGCTTAGAGTTCAGGGTGTTATAGGGCGTAATCCGTGTTCAGGGTTAAGTTTCATGCTTAGGGTTGAGGGGCGGGGCTTGAACAGCAGGTCCTTAATGAAAGCCAATTACTCCTTTAAGAAAGGTAGCTTACCTCTCCCAAGGAATTTATGATCATTTTGGGAAACGTTGTTGTGACAAATCTCCACCGGCTATTTGCCAAGTCTAGGGCGTTTTTACCGAGTACCTGAATGGGAACCCTACTGCTGGAAAACACTCAGATGGAGATTGTTGTTTTGTCCCGCTCATGTTGAACCCATGTTGCGCAGGCCCCAGGCCCCACAAAGCCCGACCCCAAAACCATGTTAGCTACAGTCAGTACCTCTAATACAATAGACAGACATGGGTTCCCATTAGGAGTTGTACTAAGGACCATACTAAGATACAAAAAAGGACCCCTTATGTCCACCGTGAGTAGCCCCAGTATAACTAGAGTGACCTAGTAGCGACACACTGGACCCCTGTAGAAGCCCACTTTCCACATACTGCTTTCAATTTGATGTGCCCTTCCTTTCCAAAAGCCCTAAGCCCCAAAATAACCCTTAAACCTCTACCCTAAATCTCTCAACCAACCCCCCACCAATCCCCGCAAAAAAGCTTGTCGCCCAACGTCCTCTGCTCTTCTGCCATCTCCAGGCTTCCATCGCGGCCCACCAGGCGCTTGGCATTTTGCATCTTCCTGGGTTTAGGAAACCCCTCTAGGGTTTGGAGTTTGGAACGGTACCCCTACACTCTACTATGGCCTGTTGTGTTCTTGTTCTACTCTCTCTCTCTCTCTCTCTATATACATACAGACAGAGGTTTACAGTTGCGTTGGGCCCGTTACGATTCTTCCACAGCGCACGGCTACCGTGAAGGAACATGACATTGCCAATGGGTGTGGGAATCTCTCTTGATGGGTTTCTCTCTCGGGTACTGCAGAATAGGGTGTGCTACCTAATTCGCCTACAATTAGCACCCCGTCGCCTACTTTCCCGTGACCATGTTATCAAAGCTTTGTGCTTTGCTTGGGCCGCTTCATCATACAGCACCCACTGCCTTCTACTGTCTAGTGAAAAACGAGCAAGACATCACTTTTGGACACGCCCTCTGGCGATACCATACACTGTATTCAGCCACATGGGCTTTCACAAATGGTTGTAGGGGTGATTACATACAGTCCCCCTTAAGTAGATAGAATATGGCTTTGGGTATATTGTAATATGATCCGCATATACCCCATATTCTATCTACTTCAGGGGTACTATAGGTCTCCAAGGCGCGCTGGCATCATACTTCTGCCGTAACTCTGCATTGCTAAGGACTTCGTACGCATCAGCGAGCTGACGGAACTCCCAGGACTTTGTGGCATCCCCTTCATACCTACAGCGTGCGGTTTTTAAGGATTTCATTGAGGGCTTAGGGTTTATGGTTTAGGGATTTGGGTGTGATTGAGGGTACTAGCTGGAGGTTCACATGTATGGGTGGTCTACATGGAGGTTCATGCACAGACAAAAGCAACGTTCTGTGTGCGCAAGCATAGTTATGACTCGATATCATATAACCCATACAACAACATTTCTCCTGCGTGTAAAGCTGGTTCTTTCCTGGCGCATATATCAAAATCCCTGGCACAACACATATACGCCTTTCAGAGAAATCTACCAGTAGCCAATGGAGAAGGTTTTCCAAGTAGACTCCAGTTACAGGTCAGGGTGACAGTTCTTGGCCTTTTGGTAAAATGCCATCTTAATCTCTGCCTGGGATGCTCCGTGCGTTACCCCCAATCGCTTGTAGTGTGTCAAAAGCCTTTGGCCACTCTGTGATGACATAGCCCGGAACCTTGGATCCCAGTGTCACCCTAAGGGTCGAAGTACCTAACAATGATATACTTACCCAAAACCTGTACTATAATTCCTATTACCCCAAACCCAGGTACCTAATCATTGGGTACTTCGACCCTCTGGGTCACTGTTCAACAGAATACTTTCGCATCGATTTTTGCCGCCGCTGCCGCTGCGTCAGCTGCTGCTAGAATCTCTCCTTGTTAGTTCTACCGCCGCTGTTCGTTCTTGGTCAGCGTTCCTATCAAAATCCAAAAAAATCCTGAGAGCTTTCGTTAACGGCGGCTTCAAAGCACAAAGGGTCTTCTTCACCCGACCCTAAACATTGAACTCGAAAACGCAAACCGTCGATTGCAAACACTTACTGAATCCTGCAACAGCAACGCCATCTTGAGTGAGGACTCGGGGAGCTTGCAGCGAACCAGCGGCCATGGGCTGTGGACCAGTCGAAAAGCGCGCAACATCGGGAGGGCGTTGTTTGTTGTTGAAGCCTTTAAGGAGCCTAGGGATACACGGGCATTTTAAGAGGGGGTAAGAGGGTTCGCGTAGGTCCTTATTAGCGATGATACCAGGATGGCTCTGTAAACCTATTAAATCGGTATCATCGTGTGCAGAAAGAAGGACCATCCAGGCAAGATCGAGAAGGCTGCAGCATGCCAGGGCTAGGCCAGCACGTAAGTCATAGACCCTTGAACCATATCCAACGGCTCCTACCTAGTTCCTTTGGGCTTTGTTATGATGGCTTTGGGAAGGGATCGGATTGCAACGTACTACTGCATACGAGGCTGTGGGTAAACGCTATCCTATACCAAGCCCGAAGCTAAGCATGTACTCGGGAAGACTGTGTTCAGTATGAGCTACAGAAAGCATTTATCCCTGCAATGCAAGGACATGGGTTCCGATAAGGGAATCTATCGGGGACTCCACTACGAACAGGACCTGCATGTCCACCTTCATGGTGTCTAGGCGACCCTGAACCGTAAACCCTAAATCCTAATTCAACCCTAAACCCAACAGGGACTGTAGCTCAGCACATGGCGGTTGGCCAATAGGGTTGGCATCGTGCGTCATTTGAATCAGGCTGCAAGAACTGTTCCGGCATTTACGCCATAGATCCATGGAAGTATACAAGAAGCTGTGACTGTAGCTAGAGCCCTATAAGACCCAAAGCAAAACCCCTGCCTTCAGCTCCAAACCCAAATTTGAACATGGATCTCTAATTGCGGCTCCGGACCCTTGTGCCCTAACCCTCCAGACCTAGAACAATCAGTCAAAGCCTCAACTGTTGCACAAGTGAGGTTGCTGTCCTTTCTCCGCCTCACGCCGAAACTTCCAGATCTTCTGTGCCTCTTTGATTATGGGGTTTAAGGTTCAGGGTTTAGGTTCAACAAGGGTGGACGGTCGAGTTTTCCTTTGGAATTCTAGAGCAAATCTGCGTCACCAATATCCACAAGCCCTGTCGCAGAATTCCAGGCTCTTTTTGCGCGATCATAAGTCCTAGATCCTACACTCCAAACCGATATACCCTTATATATCCTGAGAAATCCTGGGCCGGAAGCCCTAGACCTCGTAGCCAAGCTCCTGTCGCTCTTATGCCTTGGAAACACAGTTTTCAGTCTGCAGGCTCCCGCGGGAGCGAGATGCGGTTCCAAAATGGGAATTTCCTAAAATTAAGGGTGCTTCTCTGGGGTTCCTGTAAAGGGGGACATAGGGGTCATACAGGGGCTATATTGGGCTCGGGGCTTAGAATTTCCCAAATTTGGGGTTCTTTTTGAGATCCTTCATTCATAGGGCGGTATAGGGGCTATGTAGGGGACATTTTTGGGGGTCTCATAATAAGGAACTATAGTATGTTGGGATCTATCCGCTGGGGTCCCCTTGTTTCGGGAAAATTCCAGATAAGAGCCACTAAATACTTCCTAGACAACCCCGGGTTTAGGGTCTAGGTTTTCGGGCTTAGGGTCTAAGTCTCGGTTTTGGGTTTAGGGATTACGTTCCATGGAAAAGTCCCAGTCGGAATCGACCCTAGGAAGGGAACTTGATTGTAAACATCTCCCTCACCCCGAAGGTTAGACATGCCCCCCAGCGCAGAATGTCTTTCGAACTCAGTAATTAACGTCAAGGTGCGGAGTTGTGAAATGTTTTGCGAAGGGATTGGATAAGGAAACTCTTACCCCTCCAGAGAGTGTCAGACAGCACGGGTGCTGAACGAGTCTAGGTTTCATTCAGAAATCTTAACTGAACAACAAGAAGATGCTCCGCAAAAACAGGTGTTGCTTTTGCAAGTGGCCTATCCGACGTGCCTTTCATGTTAGCTCAGGGTACGCCACCTTTAGAACTCGCCTTGCGGAGCCAAGCGAAGCCTCAAACTCCAAGATAGCAGAAAACATGCGCTCCTGCCAAGGCTCCTGAAAAGCCTGTGAAGGGACCCCGTGTAACCTCCATACGACCCTCTCGTGTATAAAGAGTAAATAAGTAAATAGAGCTAGTTGATTTAATTGGCGTTACCAAACATTCTAAACGTGTAATATGTTGGGGTCTACATTGGGGCTCCCTGTTCATGGACACTGCTTCCCCTGACATGTCCCTTATCCACCATATTTTAAACCCCAAACTAGCCCTCAACTTGGATGGCTTGGGAATTAGCCAAATGGTTTGGAATTTTGCTTGTAAGCCCGTATAACCTGTGATAACCCCTGTCCCAAACCCGCGGACCTAGTAGTTTCCATTTTCTTTCCATGCCTCTACCATACCGAGTAACTACTGGACTTCTAACAAAACAAAACGACATCCCAACCCTACACAATCTCAAGTGTCCATCTCATTTGTTATTTTTCTTTTTGATTCTCCGTGATTGGGCCCCATATTCCTTAACCTTATTATGTCCCTGTATATATATATATGTATATGTATATACTGGAAGCCCTAATCCTGAACCCGAAGCCTTAGATTCCTTAGATCATTCCAATATATAACCCAAACCCTAGCCCCGAAGCCCCCCAGCAAAGAACTCCCCCTACGGCAGTTCCACAGGCTGAATCGTTGAATGACAATTCGTAATTCAAACTTCTGTAGTCTTGTCTCCTAAGTGGATGCTGCGAGACTGTCCGAGAGACCGCACGCATAAACCCTAAACCCCAAACCCTAAATCCCAAACCCCAAACCCTAACCCCTAAACACCAAACCC
>CAJNIZ010044574.1:0-13607 GCA_905231905.1 Symbiodinium pilosum | reverse complement strand
CCCCAAACCCCAGACCCCTAAACCCAATGCCAGGCCTGCACAGCCAGCACGGTCAGCAACGCCAGGCTGGCAACAAAGCCTTCGGGCCGATCTGGGCTCCTCAGGATTTAAGGTTTAAGCGTTGAAGGTTTAGGATNNTTTAGGATTTTGGGTTTAGGATCTGGGGGTTAGGATGTAGGGGTTAAGGTTTAGGGTTCAGGATTTAAGGTTTTGGGGTTTAGGTTTTAGGATTTAGGGCTTGTTTTTGTCAACGGGCTAAAGGGGCCCCAAGCTGGAAGCTACTCGTTTTTAAGGCTTAGAGCTAAAGAGGATACTTAGGGCCTATAGGGCCTAGGATTAGATATGGATATTACCCAAACAACTGAAAAAGCACAAGGAAAATAACATCGAGATGAGTTGGAGACTGGGAACCCCAAGGGTCCATGTAGGTATATGGTATATATTTAGGGCCCAAAGGGGTTCCCATATACCTACTTTAAGGCCCAAGCATATCCCATATACCTACATGGACCCTTTGGAAAATGTATAGGGGTTATCGTACTCAGCGGCCCAGAGGACTTTGACCCCTAAAGCCTAAACCCTGCCGTAGGTTGTAAGCGAGCCAACTCAAATATGATCTACTTACCAAGTCCGGTGAGTTGTAAATGTAAGTTGAGAGGCTGGGCTACCTGTACATTGAGTTCCGGTCCCTGAGTCATTCTCTAAACTTGCTGTGCCTATAACCCACCAATCTACTATATGGGTGTCTGGGCATCTAGGGAAGGCTGTAGAGCCTGGGGCTTGAGCTGCAGGGCTGAGGGTGTAGGCCTTCAGCGACTTTAAGCACCAGCATCAAAAGGCTCTGGTACAACTCATACCTGAAGTTTCTGTCTCGTCAGTGGCTGTGGACCCTGTACCCTCCCCCCAAGCCCGAGCCCTGTGCAAGCTGCATGAATGTCACCATGTGTGCCAGCACGTCGCTTGCAAATCCCCCTCCAGACATTTGGCATAACACTGAAACACCCTCAATGCAGTAAACACGACTCGCTCTAACAGCAACTGCAAAGCGCACAGTACTCTCGGCTAAACGGCGCCCGTCTTCTGGCATAAGCACTAGCAATGCGCCCGCACTCGCAGAATCACACCAAGCTCCAAAGTCCAGTTGTTCTGACTGCCCCTGCTGTTTGGGGGGTTGTTTACTATTGCAGGATGTCATAGCGCCGCTCTTGAGAAACACCTATGATCTGGATTGCGGTTCAGTTACCATAGTCAGGAAGCTCTACTCTTTAACATTTGCTATTACACACCCATATCATGGTGACTTATTTCATGTCCCTTAACAACAATCCGGCTATTTCTCTGCACAAGGTACATCTTTGCCATGCCCAGCAGGCCAAAGGCAAGAACCTTCTGGCTTTTTTTTATCTGTGACTTTCCGACAAAAAGGATTATTAAGGTTCGGGCTTGGGGTTTAGGGTTTTCGGGGTTTAGGGCTCAGGGGCTCAGATGCCCCTACTTTTACCGACTTCCGAGATGTTACCCATTTGGGCCTCGCCCTTGCTGCAGAAGTGTTCCAAGGTACTTCTTGGGTCGCACTGTTGTTACTAAAATTCTTGCAGGCAAGAATTTAGCAAATTTTCCATGTGGGTTTCCAGTTGGATTATCGATTCCTTGGGTTGGGTCCCTCCAAGCAGGCCTAAACCCTAAACCTTAAAATCTAAAACCTAAACCTTAGATCCTGAACCTTAAATCCTAAATCCCAACAGGCTCAGTTAAGATGTGTATGTCCTCCTTGCGTAGCTGGAGGTTGTTATAGTCATAACTTATATGCTTTGCGGTCCTTAGCCCACATTCACTTGGGAAGAATAAAGGATCCTTTTTAGAAGAAGATAAGGAATCCCATACCTCAAAAGGTATGAAGGATTCCTAAGATTGATCCAGATCATGGCTTCCGGATTGTTAGGATCATTACTTGTACCCTTTGAATAGGGTTTAGGGTTCCTATTTAAGGTTGCTGCATGGAAAAAAGTTAAATGAATATAAGGAATCCCATGCCCCCAGAAAGTATAATGGATCCCTAACATTGATCCAGGTTTCTGGGTTGCAAACTTCCTTTTTTGCCACAGGGTTTGGGGGCGCTTCCGCACCAAGCGCCGGTACCAAGGCTTAGGGGGCCGGTTCAAGGCGCCCGTTGCAACCGCTACCTCCTATTAGGGTTCAGGGTTAAGGGTTTAGGGTATAGGAACTCCTTGGACCCCCACTACATGGTACCCCACTACTATTGAGGCCGTATTCTTTCTTGATTTGGGTCTTAATGGGTAGTGGGGTGCCAGGTAGCGGGGGTCCTGAGAGTCCCTAGGACTACCGTGGGATTAATCCATACATTGACGCGAAATCATACTAGGGCAGTTGAGATTATGCTATTTGGGAGCCTAAAAAAGCTACCAATACCATTCTGATGGTCTGTATGGGGTACCTCATACCTCGTAATGAACTAAGAACCACAGCATTGGTAATGATTTAGGCCACTAGAGTGAGACTAGGAAGTGGTTGTGGCCCATATAGGCCCTTGGGCTTAGGGTTGCATGGTCCCCAAGAGTAGCCCAACTTCGTCAAAACTCAGCCCTATTCCATATACATATATATATATATATAGCTAACAATCTATTCCCCCCAAAGACACCTTAAATCGCGCACACCAATTCCATTGTTCTGGACCTGAATCCGCACACCGGCACTGCAAACCCGTAGGATGAAGCTGAAATCTAACTGAGTTATAGCCGAATTCTAGCCCCAGTCATGGACGTAGTGAGCTAATAATTGGGCCAGAACTACCCTGACAAGTAGGTTAGAAGCCTTGACCATAACAACTATAAAACCTAGAAAAACCCAGTTTCTCGATGTTCTTCCGCATTTGAGTTGCAAGTATTGGGGCAATATGACCTATTTACCAAGCCCCAAACCCCATATACCCCCTACATTAATAACTCCTGCATCACCCCCTATAACATCTTATAACTTCTTACAATTACCCTGCCCACTAAGCGCATCACGAAGGAGGCCAGGCTCAAGAGGGCTATGATCTCCACAGGGCGCAGGCGAGACCTTGGATGGGATTAGGGTTCAGGGTTTAGGGTCCTTACTCAATGTCCTTACTCGAGGGGAGAATACTGACAGACATGAAGGCGTCGTGCATAAGGGAGTTTTCATATAAGCGCTGTTAAAAACTTCTAAAACATACCGGTGTGCGTTACAAGAACCCACTCCCCCTCAAGCACCCGCAAGGTTTCTAAGTGGTTTGGGTGTGGGGCGCTTCATGAGGGCTGGGCATGTGGGACTAGGCGATTATGTGCGTTTTCGGGAGGCTTTTCCCTAAATTGCGTCTCGGGGTTCAAAGTTTAAAGGTTGGAGAGCATGAGCAATCATTAATACCAATGTTACTGGGGTAAGCAACACCAGGAAGTTCTTTTCCTAAATGTTCAGCAAGCCCCATATACTCCTAAATATTACATCTGTCTGCGAGTCTCTTCGGGTGCCTGTAGGGAGATGTGCTACTCGGGGTTGGCGGTGTTTCATTTGGGAGGAAGGGGCTGTGATTTTCATCGTTAGGTTTTTAGGGTTTGGCTTCGGACGCCACAGTTTACTGTAGAAGCTCTTGTGCTTCGCGAGTTTACCCTGAACCCTAAACCCTAAAACCTAAGGACCTTTCAAATCCTACCCCGCCAAATTTTTGAATTCTAAATGTCCCTGCAGAGACTCTTGCCTGGAAACCCTAAAGCCCTAAACCCTAAACCCAGGGCATCAAGCGTCACAGCGGATGGGTTTGCTTCGTGATCAAGGGGATGTACCTGTGACCCCAATTACCTAAAAACTACACCCCAAATTTGTAGGCAGAACCCATGACACTGTAGGTCAACGGGATTACAGGTAGTCTTCACTGCATTGTGGTTTAGGGGTTGAGCGGTTTTTGAGGCAGGGCTTGAGCGGATGTGGTTTTCGAAGGAGTGTTTATAAGTCCTGTTGCTGAACGTAGCAGATTCAAGGTTTTTTTGGGCTTAGGCTTGAAGAGCTATAGGGTTACAACACGTCGTTTGCTCCCATAAGATTCAACCTTATCTTGCAGACCTTCCCAACTCAAAGCTCCAGGCTTTGGGACCTTTCCGGGTTGGGGTGCTTCCGGTGCAGGTTCCATGCAAGATTTAGAACGAGTAAGTGATTTAGTGATTTCCTCAAGAAGCCCAGAACAAGAAGCCAACAGCCCTGAAACCCCAAACTCAAAGCATAATTTTGAGGTTACCATGAACCAGAATCCTTAACTCCACGCCTTCAACCTTGCCACCCGAAAGCCCTCGGCCCAGAACCTCAACCATTTCAGTCTCACTGTGCCGCTGTGGCTCTCTACCGCTGTCAGGTATTGCCGCCTTTCAGAGAGGGTCAAAGCTCGGACACGCAAGTCCGTTGGTTACCCTGCCCGAACCAACATGAACATGAAAGACCCACAAAAAGGCGGTAACAAATTGCAGACTGTTGTGGAGAAGGGGATTTGGGGACTTGCAGATTAGTTTCAGCAGGGTACCATGGTTTTTGGTGTGAGATTCCAGGTGCCCTCCGCGCTACGCGTGTCCCAAATGTAGGCACCATGCACTCCTGCAGTTTGAATGAGATCTGCTAGGTATACGGCTTGCATCAGCTGCAAGTTCCAGACTAGTTTTGAAGTTACCAAATCTTACCCACCAACCTAGCCGTGAACATATACACATATATACACATATGAATATGTATACATAATGTATATGTTCCTTTAAAATCAAGTCCCCAGCTTTCATTGAATGAATTTCCATCATAGCATACCCAGAAGAGTTATCTCGAAACCTCAATACCCTGAACCCCAAACTCTCAAGACAAATTGACCTTACAATAACTAGGCTGCGAACTTCCACGCTTTTACATTTTACACGTTTTAAAAATGAAAAACCAAATGAGCCAGTTTTTTTTGCAATACACACCCTGCAGACTTCATCCTTTAAACGCTCAACCTACCGCACTCTTAGCTACACATCAGGGTTTGGGGTTTAGGGTTACCACATCGTGGATGTCCCTCGGAGGGGGTTCTAGGGGACATATAGGCTTTGGGGGCTTAAGGGTTTGGGGTTCAGAAATAGGAGAAGCGGGGTTTCAACTAACAGGGGGCCTCAAGATAGACGACAGAATCACGCTCCTTGTTCTTGACGGCCCCTGACTGATGGAAGCCTCGATGTAAGATATTACACGGTTTTAGCCTGTACGTGTTGGCCTGGCCATACTCGAAAGCTAGGGGTTTAGGGTCAGGTTGGGCCCCAGTGCGGAGCACGCGGCGCTTTCTCCCAACGCCAAGCCCTAACTTCAAAGCCCCAAACACCAAACTCCCATCGTTGCTGTAGAGCCTGCACTCATCGTCGGAGATCCACGCGAAGGTACCGTTGATGATCTGAACGCACATGGCTACAGCCACGCCTTGAGAGGTTTGGGGTTCAGGGTTTAGGTTTAGCGCTTTCGGGATGACTGAAGAAGCAGCTACCAGACTGCAGGGTTTATAGGGTTACCAGAATGCAGAATCAAATGGGAAAGAATATGGACATGAATCGGAAACTCGGGTTATATAAGGGTTATTTAGGTTAAGAAGCTTATGGGGGCTAGAGGATTGACAGGGTGAGTCGTTAGCAAACAAGGTTTTGCAAGTTTCAATGCTTGCTCCGAGGGGAGCGTAGACCCGGAGTCTACGCAATCCTATGGGTTCCACAAATATGCTTGGGCTCCATGGCTTTTTGCTGCGGACGCAAAGGTTCAGCTTATGAGCTAGCAGCGGAGTCCCCGGAGCCCTCCAGGGCAATAAAGTTTCAGGTTTCACAAGACATTAAGACTGTTGTATCTGGTATCTGCAACCATAGTGTTACACCCTGGCGACCTTCTGTACAATTAAACCCAACGTCCTGGTGGAAGATTTTGCATGTAGCGTACTATGTTGGCAGATGTACTCATGATGTACTCCAATTTAATTCCGCAAGTTAAACTTGCCTGCTTCCTTCAGAGATAGCAGTAATAGCAGTATCCTGGCATGAAAATGATAGTATATGAGTACTAAAAGGAGCTTTAAAATGATAATGAAATAGGAGGCACCGGCTGCATGATGCCATGTGGCAAGTTTTCTGCATGCACATCTTGGACAGCAGGTTCTCTTCAGGAAAGTTACAGCCCGCCCCAACCGATCCATTTTTGCAAGCTTGCGTGCGCCCCAAGACCCGTTTCTGCAGCCCCTCTACTGGCGGGGCCAGGCCAAAATTCAAATGATATTAACTTCGAATACAATCTCGAAAACAACAAAAATAATGAAAGAGCAATTACATGAGAACAATATGGATCCATCGTAGCATGGGAGTCGGTGAACTTACCCCGGGGTAAGGTCGCGCACCCCCATGCAGCCAGGGGCTCGCCAGATAAAAATAATTTCTGGCCACCAAAGGCGAAAGCGGGGTTTAGGGTTTAGGGGTTTAGGGTTCAGGGTTTAGGGAACCCTAAACCCCAAACCCCCCGAACAGGCCGCCAACGAGCCTTTGAAACGGACCGGGGCCCAGCCCCAACCCAGTTCCGTCAGTCAGGCTAGAGACCCTGCAGAGCTGAAGCTTCATGGAACAAGCACATTTTGTTATCATTTCAGTATCACTGTATCTTAAAGGGCGGGGATGCAGCACTTCTGCTCCCTGATCGCCCCCCCCTTTTAACAATACAAATTCACTACATATACCTACTCGCTTCTGCTAAATACTTCCAATTTTGGCAGCATGCCACAATGGGAAACTTCAATGTTGCGGAGGGAACTCAACATCTGGGCGAGGGGATGGGCAAGCGAGTAGCCTGAACCCGGCCTTTGATGACAGTGTCCCCATCTGCTACACCACAAAGCCCAACACCCCACAGCCACCTAAACCGTGAACTCCAACAGCCAAGCGCCGCGCCAAGACTGAAGGCCAGCCAATTTGCCCAGAGAAAGGCCTAAAGCAAAGAAAGGGTTTAGGGTTTAGTGTTTTTGTCAAGGACTAACGGGTTAATACACAAAGTGCTGGCTGGCAATGAAAATTAGATCGGATCTGACGCACAAAATGCCAGCATTTTACAAGCTGCAAGAGACAGAATCGTTTAAGCTAAGTTCGGTCATGTGTATTTCGGTTCCCTCCAAGTTGAGCGCCGAAGCAAGCGTTCATCAAACATGCAGCCAGCTGCATTGAGCGCATGCTTCTGAGCAAACATGAGGGTCCACAATATACCATAATATACCATAATATACTACAATATACCATAATATACTACAATATACCATAATATACTACAATATACCATAATATACTACAATATACCATTTAATAATACTATGATATACTAGCATATACCATAATATACAGGAATCCTCAAGGTGGGTACTTGTCTGGATACTCATCAAGGAGGCCTATGTAGACCTCATATGAGCTGTAGTCTAAAGGGTTTAGGGTTTAGGGTTTAGGCTTTAGGGTTTAGGGAACTCCTAGTATCCCCCGTGAAAAGCCCTGTAGTAGGGCCCTATATAATCCCCGATCTAACTCCCCTTTAAGAAATTGAGACTTCAGCTCATATAGTCCTATAGCCCCATTACCCTTACATTGGCCTTCACAAATCCCCGGTACTCCCTGCTTCGGTAAATTTAAGGATTTGGGCCTGGGGACTATGAGCTTTGCATGCTGACTATTTGCACACAATGATGTTAGAGATCACGGACTTCAAGTGGTGGCAGTCACGGTGTGCGGGGTCACATGTAGATTTTTCCCCCATGATTCCAAATCTGGGTCAACTGTGCACGCCCCGAAAGCAACTGTTGCCATGCCCGGAAGCATAGCACTACCTAGACCCCAGAAGTCGGCAAAACAATTGCGCGAGTCCCAAGGCCCATTGTTTTACGTACTTGCCGGGTTCAGGTAGGCATGATTGACATGTCCCCTGTACAAGGTAGGGTCCAAGGCTTCATATCTCAGGATCTATGATGCGCAGTGGGTGTCAGCAGTAATGATTCAGGAACAATGATTAGCTAGGGATTGTGGCAGGGAATATGCAAAGAAACGCGAGCATCATGGACAGGATCCACGTCTTTACATGTCGAAACTGCGCGAAGATTGCGACAGGGTTTTGCCACGGAT
Source organism: Symbiodinium pilosum (assembly GCA_905231905.1). Classification (NCBI taxonomy): domain Eukaryota; class Dinophyceae; order Suessiales; family Symbiodiniaceae; genus Symbiodinium; species Symbiodinium pilosum. The sequence goes on along the minus strand of CAJNIZ010044574.1, from coordinate 5,427 downwards.
TCCTCGAATGATCCCGCAGATCTAGACCCAAGCGAGATACAGGAAGTTTTCACTCAGGTGATTTTGGACCCCTTGAAGCCAAGGGCTCCATAAGCCAGCCCAGAGTTGCTGCCAAGAGGCATAGCCCCAAGCGTTCAGGCCAAACAGGCCGCGATCCGTGTGGAACCTGTCTTGCGCCAGGTAATGCTTAGGGACCAAAACGCCCAAGTCAGGTATTTTGTGTAGACTTTAGGGCCTAATGTAGTTATCTACTTATAGATTCAGATCCTCAGGGTAAGCGGGGACGAACCACGCTGGCCAACTACGGATCACATCAGAATGCGTGAGCCAGCAAGATGGTTCAGGGCTTCAAGCTTACAGACGGAAAAGAGCCGAACCGTAAACCCTAAACTGTGCCAAAACCAATCAAGTGCCACCATACTACTTCACCCGCACACCCGAGTTTCCACTTCATATTGAATTGTATTTTCAAGTTGATTCTCCACGATTAGGAGCTCTGCTTGGGGCTGGCTTCTTTGAGTGGTTTAGGGAGTATAGGGTTTAGAGTTAGGGGTGGAAGGCTTCAGGTTTCTGGATTAGGGTTTGGGGCTATCGCAAGAATGAGCCTACGTAGGCAATGTGTCACTGGCAACAGAAGGCGTACACCAAACGGCTATCTCAGATCCTTGATGTCTCGACACTGTCTCCTACTTTCATCGTAAGGCAATGTTGCAAGGGCAGTTTCCTGACTTTGGCGTCCTCTTCGTTCAACATCTAAGGCTTGGAATACAAGCTTCCCCACTACGGAAAGTCTTCCTATTGTCATTGCGGAAGGGGCCCTTCTAGGTTGATAGCCCCTTGTGATAGTAGCTTTTTGACGGAAGCTCGCCGCCCATCCTTGTTGCATCAAATGAACCGAATCCCCTCCCCTAGCTATAAACCTCGCCACCCTCCCTCCAGGTACTATATTTGTGATGTTTATTGTAAAGGGGGGTGGAAGGCTTCATTCTCAAGAGCAGATTAAACGCCGCAGGAAGGCAAGGATCACAGGGCAGACGCCCTCCCCCAAGCCAACATTGAACCTCAAATAGTCCTGGAAAATTAAAACTAAATGCCCAAAAGGGAATAACGCTGTTTTTGGGAACTCTGTTCTGTTGAAACCTCCATTTTGTCCAGCGGATGCCTCCTTCATAGTTTGATTTATATGGCTCCATGCTAGTTCGGGGGATTAAAAAAGCAAAGAAGACAATCCCAAGGACCAGACAGTGGCCCACGAATGACGTCGGTGTCAAAGGTGGTGATGTTGTACATCACGAAGCCTGCTACATAGCTTGGGGTTTGGAGGATACGGTTTCAGGTCTAAGTCTAAGGTTGAGGGTAGAGGGTCTGTGGTTTGTGCTGTCTCTCTCTCCCTCTATCTCTTTTTACCTCTCTTTCCGGTCCTTGAGCAGGTACTTGTCTTCATGGACTCTCGGAATGTGCGGCATGCGGAACAGCAGCAGCCCCCTCCGCAGTCTTCCTCAATAGTTAATTCCAAGAGAACGTGACCCTAAGACCATGCACCCTCTACCCTAACTGCTATTAGAAACTCCTCCTTGCAGGAACTAATTAATGATCAAAAGTTCTACTACTGCTAGGTCTTCTACTTCTACTTTTACTTCTTCTACTACTACTACTACTCCTACTCCTCCTCCTCCTCCTGCTCTAAGGCCTGCAGCCAGTGTGGCCACGGTCCCAAGTGAGTCCAAGGCCGATGGCAAATCTGCCGGATCTGGGCGTGGCGGCGGTGGGGGGGTTTAGGGTTTAGGGGGTGAAGGGGGGCATTGGGGTTTGGGGTTTTGGGGTATGGGGCTTAATGGGCTTAAAGGTGTATGCTGTATTAGGAGCATTGGGACCCATATTAAGGGCTCAGATCTGGGGTTGGATAATCAGGTTTAAGGCTCTGTAAGCCGAGTTTGAGGACTGCGCGCTGGGGGATTGGAGCTACAGTCAACGAGTTGTGGCTTCTGGACGGCCAAGTTGGGGGGCTGATGTAAAGGTCTTTTGGGAACATGTTTTAGGATCCTGTAGGTCTATGAGGAAAACACATCGTTTTGCATCATGGCCATTTTACAAACAGGATTTTCTTCATCAACTGCCATGTAGAGCGCAGGCTTCTAACAAGGGTCTAGGACTTGATAAATATAGATCCGCGTGCAGCACTGCAGCACCCAACATATCAGAAGCTCCTAGTTACATGGAACCCAATGCACCTTCATAGTCCCTTGGTTGGCTCCAAAGACTTAAGCATACTTTTGGCTCGCAACCATAGGCTTCAAGCCATCAATCAAGAATCCCAAGCTACTGTTGATACCAAAAATCTGCATGACCTTGAGCATACTGCAGTACCATAACTGCCAAAGTATGAAGGTACTTAGGGTCATGCAGGATATTTAGTATCCACCATATTAATATGGGGTTTCCCATGAACAGGGGGGCCCCACGAATAGGGGGACCCAACTGTAGACCCCAAAATACTATAACCTTTTTATGGAAACACCCAAAGGACCCCACAGTTTTGGGAAACCCGAAACCCTATATAACTAATTTTGGGAAACTCTAAACCCTAAACCCAATTCTTATACCCTGAACCGTAGTTTCCTATAGTCACCATCCACCGTAATTGGAGGCCCATGGGACTTAGTAACTACTTATAATTGGGCTTATAACCGTACTTATAAACCCCCTAAATGGGCTTATAGGTGCTACCCCAATTATAAGTGCGTTCATAATCCCAGTTATATGTAGTTACTAAGTCCCATGGGCCTCCAACCCTAAACCCTAAAACCCTAAACTCTAAACCCTCAAACCCTTAAACCCTTAAACTATGGCTTGTTTCATCCAAGGTACCGCGGAGGATGCAGGTGTCGCCCGGGTCCTGCCGGGCTTTTGTCCTACTCCAACACCTTGGCTTGGTGGGCTTCAAGTATAGGGTTAAGGGATTTTGGGTTTAGGGCTTCAGGGTGTAGGGTTTAGGGCTTCAGGATTTTGGGGGTTAGGGTTTAGGGCTTCAGGTTTATGGGGTTTAGGGTTTAGGGCTTCAGGTTTATAGGGCTTTTAGGCATTGATCGGGTTTATAGGGTTCGCAGGGTTTGTAGGGCTTATAGAGCTGATAGGGTGTACAGGCTGTATATGGTTTGTAGGGTTAGAGGGTGTACAGGGTGTAGAGGGGCTTTGTAGGTCTTACAGGGCTTGTAGTGTTTGAGAGCATATCGGGGGATGCTTAAGTGGGAGATAATGGAGTGAGCCTCAGCTTATTCCGCTCAACCTTCTCTCTAGTCTGCACCCACTCTCATCACTTCATCTGATCATCAAAATGAGCCTGTTGCTTTTCATTGAAGATGAAGAAGATGATGATGAAGACCCTGATGGCAGTGCTGATGGTGCAGGTGGAACGGAAAACAATGATAGGATGGTCTTGGCTATGCTCGCATTGCTCTCATTAAGTCTCATGCGCATTCTGGCGATGATGGTTCTAAGCAGCTAGAGCTTCGACGTTGCCAACATGTCATAAAGCGTGGTGGTTGGGAGTCCCAGAGATTCCACAGAAGTTATATGGCAACCTCTTTGGGCCGTAAGTACATACTATTTACTGCACGGACCCGTTGGGTTTGGAGCGTTGGAGGAAATATCCGCGCACCCAAGGACATCAGGTGCAAGCCGATGAGAGATGAGGATTGCATGGCAGTTGCTAAAAACCTCGTTTTGTACTACCGAGGATAGGAAAATCCTGCATGACCCTGAGTACAGAGTTTTGGTACTGAAGTATTTTAAGCTCAGGCTGGATTTTTCAAAAAGTAACCATGGTACCACGCTTCTGCAGTTAAGGCCATGCAGGGTTTTAGTATCAACGGTATGCACTGCCGGCCTCCGTGGGCCGGGACCTTCGTACAAAATTCCATGCCCCAACTCTGGATGCCCTTTCATTCTTCTGCCCGACAGAACACCATGAAAACTTCTGATTCTGCTTTCACCTCACAGGTGCTTCCAGTCTTACAGGAAGATGGACGTCAACATCTTGGTCTTTCATGACAACAGCTACATGCCGTCGTCACGTCGTCACCACCACCACCACCGCCGCCGCCGCCGCCGTCGCCACCACCACCGCCATCGCCACCGCCACGGCCACCGCCACCGCGTCGCAGCCACCGTCGCCGCCGCCACTGCCACTGCCACCGCCACTGCCACCGCCACCGCCACCGCCACCACCAACGCCACCGCCGGCACCCCTGGCACCACCACCACCACCACCACCACCACCAGACCACCACCACCAGACCGCCACCACCGCCACCACCACCACCACCACCACCACCACCACCACCACCACCACCACCACCACCACCACCACCGCTATGGTAATCATCAACCTCATCATAACAGTCATCATCTTTTCTTGTTCACAATCCACTTTCACGTCCGCATCTTCCCTGAACCCTCAACCCAGTATTCAGATTGACCTGTTGGGCCAGAGCACTGGAAGTAGATCACCAGGAGGAGCCCCAGCAAGCAACAGCTGAAGGGCACGTACCTTACATTTGGATGGGGCTTAGGGCCTACGACTTGGGGCTTGAAGGGGGATTTCCAGAAAAAGGCGTCCCACTTATGTCCACTTCGGACTTGCAGGCTCTTTCAAAACAAGCTGCGACCGTGCTTGAACTTTGCAACCATGCTGAGTTTCTGTAGACTGCAGTCAAGGTCAAGCAAACTTTCCTGGACATTTGGCTTCAGAATTTGTGGTCCGAAGTCTCAAATTAATTCTTGATTCGAGAAGCCTGGGCCTTGGGTGGGTGTCTCCGCTAGGCCACTTATATGACCCAATTTCTCAAAAACAAACTTAGTCCTGCTGTACATGGCGGAACTGCGAGTGAGGCGCGCGACGCGGGCATAGCAGGTGCCACCAGGCGGCAGCGGCGATGCGGCGCAGGGACCCACAGCCTGTGCCGAGTTTGAAGCATGATTGATTTGGGTTCCCGTACTAGGAGGTACAGGGTCTGTATAGAGCTATATAGGGTTAAGGCCACACAGATATTCTCCAAAGTATGGATAACCAAAGCGAGAAGAACACGGCAAATGGCTGATATGATTTGGGGATGTGGCGTGTGTAGATTGCAAAGCACGAGTGACATGCAGAATAGTACTTGTAGCAGACTATAAGATATTCCGTGATAACGTGGGAGTTGTCCCTACCTAATTAGGAGTCAAGAGTTTTACGCAGAACGGAAGAAGACTTGGTGTGGAAACCGGTCGTTTTCCTAGCCACGCTTGAGCTCAAAAGGGGCCCCTCTGCGGCACCAGCAACGGTTCAGGACTGTACAAACTCACGTTACACACTCTGTACGCGCACTGTACAAGCACTTTATCACAGGTAATATTGGGTAATATTGGAGGAGCCTATCTGTGAACCTT
>CAJNIZ010044573.1:31600-49373 GCA_905231905.1 Symbiodinium pilosum | reverse complement strand
ACCATGCTGACCATGCAATTCAAGAACAAGCGAAAGCCAAAGCAATGCGAGAAGCCATAGCTCTTTCTTCTACCTGGCGCTGGCACCGGAACCTCACAAGTTGCGGTGCCTGCTTTGCAGGACGCAGCAGACAAGTGAGTTCAACCCTCATACCAATGGCGGCTTCCCAGGAGCCTGGGGTGCTTGGGCAGACAAGACAAGAACCAAGGATGGTGCCAGTAATGGATGATACTTACTAGCACTTACTCCTACCATTTCCTGTTTCCTGTTCGTACCACTGGTGTCATTGGCGCCGCATGCAATGTTGCTAGCTAGGGCTAATGGCTCCTGCAAACCCGGCCACTCAAGTTACTTCATGCTGCTGCTGTAGTAGTACTACGTAGATCTTCCTCCCGCTGATTCTATCACTACCACATGCAAAGGTCACGGCTGCTGATCGCCCTACATGCTACTGCTGCTCTAGGACGTCACTGCCGCCGGCTACTGCAAAAACCGTTGGCGTTACTGAAGCGACTATTTCGGTAGCTTAAGTAGCCGTCATCCTCATCAGCATTCCGACCGCCACTGCCTCCAGTGAGATTTTGCAGGACTAGAAATACTAGAATCAATGCCAAAGTACTGGGTATGGTGCACAATTGGTTCCCAGATGCAAACTTGACCAAAATCCAACCCAGAGCGCTCACGTTGTGAGGCGGCAAAAGGCACCTGAGACCACCTTTGGACATAACGAATAGACAAATAATTCTATTTGCATGCCTCGACATCGCATGCCAAAAAAAGGTCCGTCGTCTGTACACAGTACAAGTCCTTGTCCGGACTTCAGCCAATCCACATGGATTGAGATTTCCAGTGGTCCTGCGCGCCTGCACCTGCTGTCTCAAACCAAATGCCCGGACAACCCCCGTAACCCTTGCAGAAATACGAATCCGTATGTGCTGTTTACGATCCTGACATAGCCTGGTGCGATGCGCGCGCGCGGGAACACTTGGACAAAACCGTTAACTAACACTACTGGCGGGCGCCTATGAAAGAAGCCAACCATTATAGTAGTTTCCATTTTCTTTTCCATCATCCCTATATTACCCCAATATTAACCCTATTATAACCCCAATATACTATAGTAGTTTCCATTTTATTTTCCATAATCCCTCCTAAGTTCTCATTCCGTCTCGGCGGGGCGCCCAATGGGCTCGCCCATTGCTTTCGCCATGTCTTCCAAGTGATCACGTGGCCAGCATCCTACCAAGATGCTGACCAAGCATGTCACCTAGGCTGCAGAAACCCAGCAACGATTAAGAATGGCTGACATGTCGGAACTCCACATAAGGAGGAATCTTCCTCGCCAGCATCAGGGGTTTAGTGCGAGTTGGCGCTATGCCACCCTTTAGTACCCTTTCATGATGGCTGCGACTCAGTGGCAGCAGCAAATAACGTGAAGAGCGGTGAGAAGACTAAGCCAGCGGAATAGGTGCCGCCTCGGGAGTCATTCAGCCAGGACAAAATCCTGGATATGGTGGTCTCCCGAAATAGGGGCACCCAAATATAGACGCCAAAATACTATAGTCCTTATTATTGGGACCCCCATATGAGTATATGTGGTACCTGCTCTGAACTGGGCACTGTAACTGTATTGCCAGTAATTTCCTGACGGATGGAAGCTCAAACCAGTCTACCCACCAGAACACCTGTACTGCCTTATGCCACTGACTGATGTAGCACTTGCCCGAGGGAATCCACCTCCAGGTTCTCTAAATAAAGCTGTTTATGATTGCAAGCACCCTTCTCACTATGATGACTGCATTCTCATCATGATTGCAAGTCATATTGATGCTGTCTTCTCCTGCTGGGCCGAGATTCCGTCCAGCTTCCCTATGGCCAGCAGCAACATCGTCAGCCAGAAAGCCACAGCCAGGCCGGCAGCTGCCATAGCAATGCCTTGCCACAGGCCAAGTAGCAGGGAGTTTCCCCTGGTACCCTTATAGGGTTTGTACCTTTGGGTTTGGATCCTTAAGCCATGGAATACAACCCTTATTTGGGTTATTTGAGACCCAAAGCCCGAGGTCCCTAGGTTACAAACCCAAAGTCTTTTGAACGTAGATGGAAGATTTGACGGGGCGTGAAATTATGGCTTTGCTACACGGGATGGCCCGGCCTGGCTTTGAGATGGGAAAGGATGATGCAAGGAAATCGAAGGGGAACGGCTCCCTCGAAGGCCTTTCCCTGCTAGGGGTTAGTAAGGAATAAGGGAATAGAGTATACTCTCCCTTTTTCCCTTACGAACAACCACCAAGTTTCTGAAAAACTCCGTTGCGAAGCGGATATAAATGAAGTCCGACCGGTCCCCACTTACTAGCCAGACATGGTCCCAAGAACAACTGCTGACTGTTGCAAGAAACTGCACTAGACGGTCTGCCCACGTCTGTTTGCTCGCCTCCCCACAAAACTCGTGGGCGCCTGTTCGGGCATGCAAGATCCTTGTGTCAAGCCTAAACAGATACCAATTAAGGGTGGACACCCGGAAAGTCCTCTCGCGGCTTGAGAGTGGAGTTGCTGCAGATCCCGTGGGCTCTCCCTCCCTACCCCAACCCCACACTTGCGGGATTGCAAGAACTTTTCAAACCTGTACCAGCAAAAGCTACCGAAGGCCAAACCCAAGCTAGACCCTAAACCTGAAACCCCGACCAGTTGAACCTGCTGGTAACTTAAGCCCTTTTGCTGCAGGCTCCAGACCCTATAATGGTAATTTCATGTGAGCCATCATCTAAACCCCAAGTATCCAGCTTAATACCCCCCAGGGTAGTCCCCTATATAACACCTTATATAATCATAACCCCCCCCCCATAGGGAGTTTAGATTATGGCTCAGTCAAGTTCCCCATCAGGAGCCCAGAAGATCAAGCCTGAGCCTGGCCGAGAGGAGGATCCGCAAGCCTCCTGACTTGAGGGCTTCACAAATCTTGGTATATATATCTACTATAATAGAAACTGTACTATACTACATATATACTATAGTATACTTTACAGTGCTATACCATAATATACCATAATGCTATAAAACTATACTATATTATACTAGAGTATACAACCATATATGAATACATATACACTAGAACATACTATAATAGATGCTACAATATGCCATGATATACTAGAGTCCTGTCTGGGGGGTTCTCGTTAACAGCTCTGTTGTAATTTGGGTGTATATGAATATAATTGAATATATATATATATATTCATATTTGTATAGAGAGAGAAGAGGGTCCCATTTGTTTGGAGGTGCTCACTTCGGCAGCTGTGGATATTTTAGCTTGCATGGCGTGCAGGGATTTTGAGACTTGCAGGGCCAGGGGCATCGCAGGGTCAGGGTCTGAGTTTTCTTGATGAGTTTGGTGCATTCAGTCTATTTACTTCCCTGACTATGCAAGTTGTTACCACACAGGTCATCTTGCACCACCCCCCGACTATTGCATTCCGGGAAATCACAGCAGGCCTTCCAATCAGCAAACCTCTAAACTCGACATCCACCTACGGCTTCCCAACAAATCCAAGCCGCAAGCGCAGCATTCAAAATGCGAAATGTTGCGGAGAAGTATAGCGGCACTGGAACCACCCACCTGGACGAGAATGAGGGAATCAGGAAGATCGTGGCGCTTTCTTGCACCATGGCCACATCCCTCGAATCCAAAGCTATAACAGCCTTCCAGATGCTTTGCCAAGCCTACCTACAACGAGCCAAGGGAATTAGGAAGCACAGTGGTTTTCTCTTCTCTTTGCTCGGGAGTCTGGCGCTTGCCCACTGCTGCTGCCCAGCTGCCAGGACATGCTGCCAGAGTCGGCGCATTCAGCGAGCAACAGAAGGGCCTTAAACCAGATTCTTATCAACATATTTAGTCACGTAGTCTCCAACAGCAAAAAACAGGTCAAAGAGGATCTTTCAGGCTTCGCAAGGAATGGACGCCGCGTGCCAGCTTTCACAGCAGGGTGTGGGTAGCCCATGCTTGTTCAGGACAGCCGTGGCAGATTGAGAAATTATGTGCTCGATTGGAAGCTCTTGGTCGCCAGACAGACCCCACCAATTCTAGGCAAATCCGAATTCCAAGGCTGCTGCGATAAGCCGCATCATGCCCAGCTGCACGAAACCTTCGGCACCACATCTCGCACTAGCAAATCCTTAAGGTTGAAACCATGGGCCCCTAGCATGGGACTTGACCCTCAGATGCATAACAACTTACTACATACCCCACATTTACGTGTAAGGGTCCAGAGAATTCCCTGCCATGCTCCAAACTCTGAGCTGGGGTAAATATTAGGGGTCTTGGCCTGTTGTTTGTGCTAAGGAACAGGGGATTGACTGCATTTGGGCCTTTCCCCCTTGCATTCATTGTCCTACTAATAGTATCACTCCTACTACCCCTTGTGGCAACTGATGCTGTAAGGAGGAATTTCCCAATGTATACCGCTGTTTACGCATGTATTTGCGCCTTGTATAGTGACTCCAGTGCGACTGCAACTTGGAATTCCGAATCAAGATTGGAATTTGTCATGGTGCTGCAACTATCCAGACCAACTCTGCGATAATTTTCTTTGAATGGGAGGCAGTGGATAAGTGCGGTTCAGCTGCCAAACATGAAGTACCAGAACTTCCTCGACTTCCACACCTGGGTTGCTGAGGTCAGGTTGTTTTTCAAATCACGACGGCTGAGGTAAAGGGCTCAGGGTTTAGGGAATGAAAACGAAAATAATATACCAGAAAGGAAACTCAAAGGGAAAGTGACATGGAAACTGGGGTTCTGCTGGGGTCAATAGGGAGTTAGGTTTTGGCAGGGTCTTCCTTTGGTAGAGATTTAGGGATCGAAGGCAGACCTAACTTAAGTGAAGGCTGCTGTGGTCAAGCTCCCTTAGCTTAGCTGCCCTGACTTCTAGCGGTTCCCATGTGTGCTGGATGCCAAGAAACGCTGCCGGCGTAATGCGCTTCTGCTGCAGCCACCGGGTCTGTCATTGCCCACTTGATGGGTGAAATTCTCACCTTCAGCACCAGCCACCACGCCTGGCTAGGTGTGGACAGCATGGGTGAAAGTAGAACAGAACGTGGGAACCCTGATGACGGGTTGTGCAGGGGTGGGGTGGCGAATGGACAAGATGGCAACCTCAATTCCTCAATAATGGGTTATATGCTGGGGCACACTTTGTTTGTTGCTAATCCCTGTGTATGAACTGTCATAGGGAATGTCAGGCCATTCGCTGCGAGATGTGAAGTTTCTCAGGCTCTTTGTACTGCTAACAGCCGCGCGGGTATGTATACATGGTAGGGGGATTAGAAAGCATTCTCTGAAGATTGCACGAAGGTAGTTTGTTTAAAGCTCCCATTGACATCCTGCAAGGCATTCTAATCCCATGCATGATGCAGCCTCCAGTAGGACGCCTGGCAGCATCCTCAGCGGGCAGCAATCTGCGGATAGTTGTCACTACAAAGCCTGATTTTGATTGGACAGCGGCGACCGTGACTGTGTGACTCCAGCAGCTAGCAAAAGTCGCGGTCCAATCCCTGCTATCCTCCTCAAATGCACCAATCCTTCCTGCAACGATGGCCAGACAGAGGACTCACAAATCCAACCACCCCTGGTCACTACAGTCATCCCAATGATGCCAAGCCGCACGAGAAACCAGGAGGCGGTGATGTCTCCCTGCGGCTCTTCACAGCTAAGCATTTGACGCAGGAACCCTTAAACTACTCAAAATTCCATGGGCTTCCCGGCAATTTTTCTAGATACTTCTCGGAAAAAAGGTACTCCGATGATAACCCTCGAATAGCTAAATGTTTATGAAAATACATGGGACATCCATGGAAGGTCCATATTACTCTGTTAAATCCAAAAGAACATTGTGTCCCCATGACAGGTGGCTTGACTACAACAGTATTACAACCCAGAAGTTTGAGCAGACGCATATACTTGCTTGAACTAATGTTGCTGGCATGTGCTCCTACACTGCATCTGCAATTCCTAGACCCATGTCACACATTTGAGCCCAGTGATCAACCTTTCCGGGTAAGGATTTCCAGGCTAGATTTTGAAGATGTTATAAGGGTTTTTGGGGGACATTTAAGGGTCAGGATTATGGGGCGTAGTGCGTAATTATAAGGGGGATAGATTAGAGGTTGCTCTAAGGATCCGGCGAGGAGTTGAAAAGGTTTGAGAGATTCTTGTAACTCCATTACCCTGGGATCCGGTAAATGTGGAACCATCATCAACTGCAATTGGGGTACGCTGGGCTTAAGAACAGACAAACTTTTCTCAAAGTCACGGAACCGAAGAAAGTCAACATACAGAGCAGGCTGTTACACGTGTGGGCCTGGAGGCTGAGAGGAAAGACCTCCTGCTTGCCCAGCCTGTTCATTGCAATTGGGATTCAGGATGGACCTATCTGAGAATCCCAAAGCTTTTCGGGCCTCGAGTCGAAGCAGGACCAAGATCTGAAAGGACAGCAGCAGCCCCAGAACCACCAGGCCCTGACAATGGATCCAGCGCGCTTCCTGCCCGACATCCAGGGGGAACGGCTGTCTGGAAGTATTTTCGTAGAAAGCACTAGGAGTTCAATAAAGTTTCGCATAAGTGCCTTCACGATCTCCGACTCTGCCCACTTGTTGGGTACAGTTGGCAAAAGATCTGCAGCAGCCTGATACGCTCCTTTCGATTTCGCTCTCTTAATTGCTCGCTCGCTCACACTTCTTCTTCTGTTTGTTTTCTCCTCCTTCTTTCCGTGTGTTGTGCCGCTGGCGTCCGAGCAGGAACATAATGCTACGCATGTTGGAGGTGTCACCAGCCAAAAACAATTCCAGGCATCAAAGTCCGGACGATGCCCCCCCTCTCTGTCTGTCTTCCTCTTCCCTTTGCACCATGTTGTTCCAGATAGGCAGCCTGTGTCCTTGCAGCTGGGTGCCAAAAACAAAAACAGGTTCACTGTTCTTTTCATTTTGCCGGCCTTCTTTTGCTGCTTGAAGTTCTGGCGCTCGTCCTCGCCCCATTCCTGCCATGCACTTCACATAGAACTTGGCAGGCCCTGTTTTGCCCTGTGGCTGGACAAATCCTGAACTTAGTATGCCTTTTCAGCAGCGCATCATTACTTCTGGATGCCTGCACTCTGTACAAACACCTGAGCTGTGCATGGGTACGACCTTGAAAAGGTCAGCATTGCAATGCTGCTGAGGACAAAGCTCTTCATAATCTGGTGATAAAGCGAGAAAGCATGTGGAATCAAGCAAGTCAGTCGGGTGCACCCCATGCATGGATCCGGTACTGCACAACACACACACACATCCACACACCGACTGCGCTTTCGGGGTTGGCATGCTGAGCTTTGAACTCGTGACTGAATCTCAAGAATGTAAGCTGGCGGAATGAATGCATCCCACCAAATGACGAAAAAAGGCTCTGCAGAATGAAATGGGAACGCGCCATGTGCATCCTTTCCAGCTGTTGGCGCTGCAACATTGTAAGATCTAGGCTTGGACCCGTTGCGCGGCGTACAGCCACAACCCTTGCGGAATACTTCGCATTCAAGGCACCCCGCCAATAAGCATAACAATAGTTTTAATAATAGCGATAGTAATACTAATATAAGTAGCTTGTCTTTCCACCCTAACTCTCAGTTCAAAACCAAGCCAATATACACAGGAATCTAGATCTATTCTTGCAGACCATCTCAAACCCAAATCACGCAACAGACTGGACAATCGAACTCCCAAACAAACCAACCCTGTATGCCGGAGCTCTACTGCAACAAGCAAGCTAGCTTCCGCACTTCTTACCCCATCTTTGCACTTCCAGCCTCTCTGTTCCCAGAAATTGGGGTCCCCGCATGAAGGGCTGTAATATACTCGGGTCTATATTGGGTTCATGGAAACTACCATGTAATACAAGCAGGGGCATGCTATTGCGGGTGAGCGATTTTTCTTCCTACTCCTAGTGCAATGGCCAGGTTCAGGATAAAGTTCCTGCAACAAGGATCGGAGCTGAATGATTTTACGAGTTCCCCAGTCTGTACTGACAAATTCACCAAGTCCCTACTACACGGATTTCCAGGAGCTGCCTCCTCATCTCCCTCTGGAGGCTCCGGGGCCACACACTGCTGGATGCAACTTAGGACAGGAAGGTGTCAGCGCTTGGTCCAATTCTGGTAGGGGGACGCCCAGGGCTATAACAGCAGAGATGCTGCCTGGAGGGGTACCATCCGTATGTGGATTGATGACTGAGTCTGCCCAGTATGCTACTGGCACGTTCCTTTCTCAAATATTCCCTAGCTACAGGCTCCAGGCATCCAGATGAAAGCACGACTGGCATTCCGGTGTCCAGTCCAAGAAAACATTTTGCACCATTGCAAGTATCTGTGCGCCTCTCCATACTGAGGTTGCGACCAAATGGGCAACTGAACCAGCCTGCCCGCAAAACGTGCATTTACTGGTGGGGTTTTCGCTGCGAAGTTTCTTTCATCCCCTTGCGTTCTGACAGGTCCAAGTCTTAGCATTCTGCACTTTCCTTCTACGCCCTCCTGCCTCAATTGGAGTCTCACAAGCCCAAAAGCTACCTTGACTCCTTTTCCTTGATACAAGCTGAGAGTCCACACGGGGATCAAGGCCACTGTCCAGTGAAAGCCGACAGATCCGTCCCACTTGAGCGTGATGAGGATAAATGGCAGCATGAAGAACAACCTGAGAGCATCGCAACATTGAGGCTCCGTTCTCAAGGGTCGGTCGAGGTCCCTATCATTATCATCATAAAGGTACGGTGCTTGGCTTCAGGCGCTGTGAGGCTGAGGTCACGATATCCTGTTGATGCCCCTAGGCTTAAGCTGCTGCTAGAGACCCTAACCTGGGGCCAACATCCCCCAGCTGTACTCTACAATTGGCCCCATAAGCCTAAACTCCGCACCTTTAGGGAAAGTGGATTGCATGCAACCGTGCTCAAAGTTGGGCGCTGACCAACCGTCACTACTTCTTGTTGAGACCAAAAATGTTAAAACCCCGCGCAAATGCTTTAAAGACGGCCCTGTCCATCATTGCGTTTTCGAGTGTGACTCTGATTACTGTTGCGGTCACTGGCGCATCTTCCGTCTCTACCCTTCCAACCCTTCTGAAAAGTTCCAGGGACCCAAGGAGAAGAAGAAGAAACGCAAGTAGCCTTCCTGAGCACGAGCCACATGCGGGTCTTTGCGCTGCAGAGCCTGCTTTGTGCTAATGCATAACCTTTGCAGCGAAACTTTACGGTACATTCGACTCTCACACGGCCGCCGCCTATCACCAGCCACAAAAGCACATTTAGAAGGTGTTTTTGCAGCTTGGAGTCGCTTGCCGTCAGCTAGACTGAGCAGCATCGCAATGGGTGCAAAGAACCTTGGACTTCCAGTTGTTTTGCGGAGACAAAACATATAACGAAACGTGATCAAATGTCATCCGACCCTCAATGAAAGCCCACTTGACTTCAAATGGTTTAGTCCACAGTCCTCCTCTGCCTCTTCCTGCATGACATGGAGTCCACTGCTGTCTGCCCATGAGCAGTCCCATGCATGCGCACAACCTGCAGCGTCCAAACCAGCACAAACGCCAAACTTGAAGAATGTCTCCAAATATTGTAATTCGAAAGTGTGTGCCTTTGCTGCCAAGCACCAACTTGTCAGGGCAGGCATTCAATTCATGATTTTGAGTTGTGCACCCAAATGGGCCATACTTTCAACATTCAGGATGTAAAATGGACTGCTGAACCCCCTCGCGGGGCCTTCAGATCTGGCACATAGGCAGCTGGTGAACTGCAATGACGCCCTTCGCTTTGCAGGAAGCTAGCTCTACCGTAATAAACCGTGATCTTCCTCCCTTTGAAGTTCCGCAATGTCCCTACTGAAATCAATGCTTACGTTGAACTCCTAAGCCCAAGAATACTTCGAGAAAAGCGAGAACTCATTCGGATTCGAGACTGCCCGTTTGCTTCCATCTGCTTTGCCATCTCCATCTGGCGTAGCCCTTCCTGCACGGAGATTCTCCGGCTTTGGAAAACCAAAGATGGAAAACGCAGGAGGAGGCACTAAGTGTGATCGTAGGTTTTGCTTCCCCTAAATGTCTGCCATGATCCCCAAGAAATCGCCATCACTTCGACCCTGGACAGTAATCGCTGGTGGTGGTGGTGGTGGTGGTGGTGGTGGTGGTGGTGGTGGTCACAATACTCTGGCCCATATAACTTCCAGGAGTCACAAAGCAAGGAGTTGAACAAAGGTTTGAGGCTGGGTAGCTGCATTGTGGATGGAGCGGCAAGGAGTTCCCGCCTGGCCATGAAGGTCGTAGACCGTCCTCTTCTCAGGGTCTGTGAGAACCTGAGCTGGCACTTCTTGCTGCGCAGTCGTAGTTTTGTGCAGGAAATTTGCGATTTGCAATGCTTGCCACTGCGTTGATGTTGTTAATCCTTTGCAGGGATGACCCGCCATCGACTCCCAACGCGAGCTAGTCATAATCTTGCCCATCCCCGGAGTTGGGGGAGCAGTCTTCTCAGCAACTGAGTTCAGCACGTCATAGGCGTATTTCCTTAGATCCACTATATAACCCTAAATAATGTGGTAGTTTCCATTCTATTTTCCATTATCCCAATATAACCGCAATATATACCCTGATATTGGAGGGTTGCGCCTTCACAGCTGCCATTGCGCGCGGGATGGGTTAGAGGAGTTGTCAGACGGGCTGCAAGCTTTCTGTGTATGGAGGTTTCCCAAAATTAGGGCTACCATTTTGGGGGATAAGGACTACAGTATTTTGGGCTCTATATTGGGGCCCCCCTGTTTAGGGAATGTACCGTATTTCCTTTGGCAGCAAAGAGCACGTTGCCGGCCTTTTCTCAACTATGGCCAAAACCAGAATTCAAAGACTTTACTGCAGTGTGTGCATCGGTTCCGAGTTCATTGATCTGCTTCAGGTACTGACTGGGTTCACAAACTCTATACTAGAAGTATGAGGAACCTGAGACCATAATATTGGTAATCCTTTGGACCCCTGTATTAATTGAACTCAGTCCCAGTGGTTTTGAAGATTTCCAGCCGAGGTTCATGGCTTTGAAGTCTTCCTCGTTGCCACCCTTGTCGGGATGTAGAGCGAGTGCGCGTCTTTTGTAGGCATTTCCTGTTCGTGACGAGGAGAGTTAGCCACAATTCTGCCTGCCTGCTAAACATCTTTTCATGCTTTGAATTGCTGTGTCAGTAGCTATGGGCAGCGGCGGGGGCAACGCGCCCGGGACAGGCGACTCTATACTCTAGCTACAGCATCTGAGCATCTGAGGAAGCCAAGGCTCGAAGATCCTGTTCTGTCGCATCAGGCTCCACCTTCATCAAATCCTGAGATCTCGGCATGTCAGCCATGCTTCGGGCCGGATGTGTCTCACAGCTCGAAACAGGTTAAAACAGTGTGGACATCTGCTTCCGGGCTCTGCTAATCTGCAGGCGGGTTTAGCTTCCCCCGTCTCCGCAGTACCTCGAAATCAGTTGCAAACCCAACCCCCTTGCCTTGATTTGAACATCGAGCCTTGCCATTACACTCTCACGTTCCCGGTTTATATACTCGAAGATATTCGAACCTAAGTCCTTGGACAGACTAGCTCATCAAACGCTTTAACATGAAGAAGGGGGGTCATGCAAAGATTGCACACACACGGAAGAAGCCATGCCTTGTGTAAAGGTCTTGCGCATCCGTCAGAAAAATCAAACGAACAATCTTCTTGGCTTCAACAAAAAACTCTCAGCGAGTCTCACGACAGGTCCTTGCGTAGGGAGGTTGGCGTACTACGCAGAGAAGCACGCCTGGCTGGCGTGCAACCCCCCCCCTTAAACCTCGGCGTCTAAGCCCCCAAATGCGGGCGAGCTTCATAAAGCTCCCGATGCCTGACAGCTGCAGATTTCCGGCCCTTGGGCTCCTCCACGTTGATACGGATGTCGTCAGGATCCCTCAGTTGGCGTGTCAGTGGAGCCCTGGGCCCTAGGAATCCCCAAGCAATACTCAGGACATCTTAAAGACTCTACCCATATGCCCTTTCCACGAGGTCAGACCACTTTTTCCTGAGGTGCTCAACTCTGACCTCTCTGCCTCTGGGATGCCCCGGCGCAGCACTACTGGCTGTTACAGGAGCTGGCCACTGAGCCAGCAATTCTGCACCATGAAAAGCTTGGCGTTCCGTAGCGTGCTGGGTCCAAGGTGTTAACTAGGAGCCCCCTGTGGCAAACTGTGATCCATGTCTCTGATCTAGGCCTGGTACTGCCATACACCCTCTTCGCTAGAAACATTGAAAACCCTGTATGATTCATAACATATAGAACCTGTATGATTCATACCACGAGCTGCCGAGACCTCCCACCCCGCCAATCAGCAGCAAGGTGGCTTGGCTGCTGGAGTTTCCTCCGCTTTATCCGGCTCAGGCTCAAGGCCTTGGCAACAGGCTGCGACTCACAACGAAAGAAACGGGCAATCCCCTTACTAGAGCCTTTCCAGGGTTCCTACATCCTTCAACTACGAGTCTTGAACTTAGGGATCGTTACGGGTTGCGACCGTGTGTAAGAAGCGCAAGACCATCGCGGCAACGAGCTGTGAGAACAGCCAACCATGCCAGTGACAAAATGCTCAACCAACGGTCCTAGTACTGTGCTAGTGGTGACGCTGTCTTAAGACATGCCGTCTGGGAGCCATGCGCAAAAAGCAACATTGCAGCGTGACGAACCGCATCATTACCTTTCCTACAATTCATGCCGGGCAACCTGGTTGTCTACAGATTAGTGCTCGCAATGCCAACCAGCAGTTCCCTAGTTAGCAGCTCATGTTGCCACCTTAGCCACCGCAGTACTTGGCAGAGGGCACTCCGTCTTTTTTCCTTGAGAAAGACCACTTTGAGTCTCGCTGATACTAAATCGTCTGGTTGATGTCCAGATCGCCAGGAGATGCCTCCATAAACATCGCCAAAAGCTGCGAGGCGATGGCACTCAGAATCACGCGTTGCTTTCGGCGCTCTTCCGCCACCACGCGTTGCAAGTGGGCCTTGAGCCGGAATCTTTGGACCAGTGCGGCAAGCTGTTGCCTGCTGAGATCCTGGCAGAGCTGAAGGAGCAGCCGTAGAAGGGTCTGCCGAGCTCGCACTGAGTTATCGGCCAGGGCGCCCGGCTGTGCTGAGATGAGGCGGCGCACGCCATTCACGGGCTCCTCCAAAGCTGCCCTTCTCATGTCAGGATCCCCAAAGAAGTCCTCAGAGTTGAAGCGCGCACTGCTGGTCACTCTGCTGGCATCGGGGCTGTCGCCTTCCCCTTCCAGACGTCTCAAGAGCTCACTGAAAAATTCATCGCTATTTGCCAGGTGTGTTTTTGTCTCCGAGGAGATCCGGACCAATTTCACTAAGGGATCCAAGATCTTCAGAAAGACATCCTTGTCATCACTCCGAAACAGACGAAGCAACCTCATCAGGAAGTCAGGACCTTTCAGCAACTTGCTTTCCAGACGTAGGCACCAGTCGGCCTTGTGTTCTTTGACACCAAACCAGCCTACTATGGCCTCGAGCGCTGGAACCTGCATCTCTGGCAGTGCCAGGCTACGAACGAAAAACTGCCCGCCGTCCTGGTCCCACAAAAACTTCCTCGTCGCCAGTGAGGCACAAGCCATATCGCAAAGCATTACGAACGCATGCTCCTGCAGTGGGTGGTTTCTCTCCACGAAGGCCATCAGCTTTGGGATGGCACCAGCTAAAGCAGCCTGTTCCTGCCTGGGGCGCGAGAGTTTGCAGAGATTGGAAAGTGCCAGCAAACACTGGCTACTGGCATCCTGAGTCTTTTCGTCGTTCCCTACGCTGTCCCAGGTCGCTCTCTCGAAGACACTGTGCAGCTTCATGTGGTAGACCAGGACAGGGACAAGACCGACATTCTCCATCATGTTTAGGACGGAGGGCTCATGAGACAAATGCTTGAAGATCCTGCAGACTTGGGATACCAAAGGCGGCGGCAAGTACTCCAACGAGGCAATAAGTCCCTCCAAGACAGGAGGCTTTGCCATGTATGCTTTGACTACCGAATCTCCAGTCTTCGCAAAGAGGCCCAGAATAGCAATGACCTCCTGCAGGTAGTCGGCAGCCTTGTCTTGGATGTCCGAAGCCAAATTGTCGATAAGCAGAACCAGGTGACTGCAAAGGCCGTGCTTTGCTAGAATGCGGCACAAATCGCGACTATGGCTGCTCTTCTTGTTCATCACAGTGTTCACTGCATCCAGTGCCTTCCACACAAGGTCTCGGTTCTGGTAGTAATCGTAGGAGATGAGATCCACGATTGCCTCCAGGCCCCCACAAGCAATAAGCATCTGTAAGCTGCTGGATCCAGAGTTGCAAAGTTTGGAGATGAAGGTGCCAGCCTCCACCCGAAGGTCCCGGGTATACTGTGATCCTGCAAACTTAATGACACCAGGGATGAGCCCGACCATGCTAAAGAGCTCCTGAAAGTCACTATTCCATTCTGCAACGATTTGGTTCACCACTTTAAGCACGGAGCGGAGAAGCGTAGGGTCAGTGACCTGGAGCATCTCCACAATAGGGACAACGCCATGCTCGATGATCAATTGCTGGATGCCATCTTTGCTGCTGCTCCCCTTTGGGCACTGTAACTTACAGATGTAGCAGTTACAGTGAATGGCGCCAACAGGCGTGAGAATAAGTACTAAACTTACGAAACCTTGGCGTTTTCTCTTGCTGTGCTCTCAGCCCTTGAATATGAATCAGAGCTGGAATCAGTATTTCCCATATGGGGGCTATACGAAATGTCCAAGGAACCCCTCTGTCCACATTTGCCCTCGGCACCCTGCCTGCTGCATACCTTGCTGCAAGAGCTCCGTGAGTCGCTTACAGACATGCACCAGGACCCGCGACTCCTTTTGCCCAGCTCCGCTGGGGGTTTGTCTCAGGAAAGGGGCTCCCTTCCTTTGTTTGAGGCACCCGAAAAACGCTTTCCCACGCACATTTCGGAAACTAGCTTGGCCAAAACAGCGATTCAACTTGCTCTCCTGAACTTTCAGAGCTTCATCCATGTGCTAGGACATTAGGATTATGGTCTCCTCAAATGGAAACCCTATTTTTTTCACTTGTGAGGCACCCTTAAACCACCTCATAACAACATGCTCTTGCTACGCATTGGAAATCAAAAGCCACCACGGGGAAAGAAGCCCCCAATGTGTAGGTTCCTCAAATTTATCCCATCGAATCCTGAATAAGGACCCCCCCCCATAGTCCCTTGGGAGTCCCAGATATATCCCCACAGCCCTGTGCTGCCAGCAATCCCCATGTCCTCAAATGGCCGGATGCTGGACAGAAGGCTCTTGATCTCTGCGGCGGCGCGCTGCCTTTCCCGCGTCTCCTGTACACAAGGCTAGGTCAATGTCACCTTGGTAGTTATCAACATTGTGGTCCCTGGCCTGGAAGTAGGAGAAAGCCCATGATTAGGATCCCACAGCGGGGTCCCATCATTTTGAGAAGACCCAACAGAGCAGCACAATTAGCGTCTGGTCTTCATGATCATTTCGAGGGTCAGAACCTATCCAAAATGGAACAACCCAAACGTTTTTGAGTCGCATGGGTGAGAGCCCTAGAAGCCACACTAGGATCCCCAGGCCCTGGTAGCATAATATATGGGATTAAAGAATTGCCGCTATTATGGTCCTAGATTCCTGGCATGGCTGTGGTACAGGGTACCTCAAGCAGACCGCTAAATCATGTTGGCAATGGTTCAGTTAGGCCCCCTCAGTATATCCCCCCAAAATGCCAGTCTCAAGTGTCTGAGGGTTTGAATCATTCGTCGCCAAGGCTTGGAAGCCATACCATCCTTCCTTTTTTGTTGGGTTCCTACTTCGCTTTAGGCCACCTCAAGGGCATATCTAAATGGAATATGAGAACCAACCCACATAATCCCCTTGCCCAGTACTAAGCCCGAACCACTCTGATAAGAACTGATCCTAATACTATAGTATACAACAGGGGAATAGATGTGTACATATATACATATATATATATACAATGTTAATGGGAATGTCAGGTTCGTGATTAGGGCGAGGGATGTCTTCACCCTCTCAGCAAGCCCTTCCTGTCCTTGGAGTCGTCTTGGATCACGTCCTGGCAGGCGCGGCGGGCATTTCAAACATATCTAGGAGTTCTGGGAGCCAGAGTACATACGTATACCTACTTTGCAATTTTGCCCATGTGGCGGCATGTTACGAAGTAAGTAGCTGTCAGACTAGCCCGTGTCCTTAGCCATCCCATTCTTTCTGAACAAGAGCTGTGTCCAAATCCCATCATTAATCTCTCGGAAGTCTTGATGATATCCTTTTGCATCCGGCCTGCAACGCCTCTGCCGGGGAAGACTTACATCTGTGCTCCGCACAAGACGATGATATCCTAAACCCCGAAACCCCACATCCGAAACCCTGAGCCCAAACCAGGTCCTTAGCTATCTGGCCACTGGGGCGCCGGTTCGAGGCTCTTGGACGACGGGAGTCGATAGACTTGTTGCTGCCATCAGCCTGCTTTTGAGTCCCCTCCCTCAATGCTTAACACCCCTGCCGGAATGCTTTAGATCAGGCCACCAAACCCACTAATACAGACCACAGGAAGTGGTCATCAGATTAGGGTTTCACTACGTTCCTCATTACAGGGCGCCTGACCCACGAGTAAGGTCAGGGATGCTGCAAGAAGGATGACAGGTAGGGAACCTTGTGCATCAGTGCAGGAAGCTTTCTCATGGACTTGACCTTGAATCAGCACAAGGTCCTTCGTACCATTGAGCCCCACAAAAAAATCAAAACTGTTTGAAAGGCTGACCCATTCATCCTAGTACTAGGAGACATTTGGGCTCCTGCTGCGTGGTACACTGCAATCTGGATGCTCTCCCCGCAATTCTTCCTTCAAGATCCTGCTAAAGCTACCATAACAGTTCGAGGATTCATAGCACTCCTGCGACTTCGGCAGGCGACCGCTCAATGTCCCTGAAAAGCATGCCTGCTTCACCCAGGCCATTACCCTGCAGCTCGGTTTCCCACAAGACTCTTGGAAACTCAAGATTGGACCATGCAAGGCTTCTGGAAGGATCCATGGGTTTCTACAGGGGCAGATTGTCACGGTCGTCTACCCTACCCCATCTACCATGGAACCGCACAGCCCCACTTCGAAAGGACTGCAGTCTTTAAGGAGGCTCTGTTGGGTTCCGTCCCTAGTAACGCCCCAAAACTTAAACTTCACACCCTATAGACCCTAAACCCCTAAACCGCAGGGAGTGCGTCTAATCCGTGGCCTGACCAGGCTTGGCTTCGCAATACTCCTTGTAGTAGTCCAGGAAAGCAAAATGATAGCCCCGGAGCTCCTCTGAGTTCACCTGTAGCGAAAGAATTATCAAGTAGATAGAATAGAATACGGCTTTGAGCATGTTATAATAAGATCCCCATATACCCCATATTCTATATACCTAAGGGGGACTATTAAGGGGGACTATAAGTTAATATTATGTAGAACCCATAGTCGGAACCAGTAAGTAAAAGGCATTCTGTCAATATGCAGAAGCCATACAGTAGTCCTGCTTTAACAAGAATCCCACTACGTGTGGGGTGCTTGAGGCTCTGAAGCTTGCTGTAAAAGCCCAAGTCCGAGAACACCGAGAAATTAGGGCCATATAGGGGTTATATTGGGGTTATATAGGGATAATGGAAAAGAGAATGGAAGCTACTGTGGTATATTGGGGTT